>SCLH01000065.1:272573-314436 GCA_004367855.1 Oikopleura vanhoeffeni | reverse complement strand
ATATATGATTCGAATATATTTTCTCCCGAAAGAAGGCCGTTATTGTTTCACCGTTTCTTTTAGAAAAATTTCAAAAACAAAATAAATCCGAGATCTTAAAATGACTAGAAAAACAATTGTTACGAGATAGCTTAAAAACATCGATACCTTTTTTTGATTTTTGAAATTTATTATTTCAAATCGTCTTCTAGAAGAATAGACCCGTTTTTTCGGAGACCATCTATTTAAATCATAAAGTAGTCCTAAAAGTATCCGATATTAATTACGCCGACTCTTTTGGTGAGCGTTTGAAAAAATATCATGTTATTTAAAATAAATAAGATTAAAAAGCCGGATATCTACTGCATTTCATAAATTTGAGCAAAATCGACCTTGCTAAATGAAAAATAAACAATTCAGATAGGACTTTTATGTGAAAATAAATTGAATTTGGCATAATCTATGAGATCCCCATTTTAATGTAAATTCTGCAGTGTACCACATTGGCGCCTTCTGGCGGGAAAACCTTATTTCGAATGACCGCGAGACCAATACCAATTGTTTTTCAATTAAGTAAGTAGTATATCCAATTTTGACAAACCTTCAAGTGCCACACTAGTTTTTGGTAATGTAAACTTAAATATTCAATGTCAATTTTACGACGTTTCGGATTTTTAATTATTAAACTTTTTGATAAACTTTCCTAAATCATCAAAATTGAGCACAATTGATGTCTCAGGAATGACTAAAGTTGAAATGATAATTCCCAAGCCATTTCCAAGCGTTAACCCTCCAAGAATAGTAGCATATGCGTAATCAACTTCATCACATGGAAACCAAGTTTCGACAAATTTTTTTCCGGAGAAAAAAAGAACTACATTTGCGTAGGCAGCGATTGCTTGACCTATAAAGGAGGCAACAAAAGTATGCTGATAAATTACACATTTGACTAAAAAATGATTTTTCAAAACAATTCAAACTATTTTCTTAAGTTCCAAAAATGAAATTTTTGTGGAAAAACCATATCTGCAGATGATAATAATAGGGCCATTCCAGCAGAAATGATTATTGTCCTCAAATTAAACTTCTTTAGTATGGTTTGATTTTAATTTCTTTGGGAACAGTGCTTTTAAATAGGCTCAGACATTGAAAATTACTACTCAAATTTGATAAAAGTCTCAAATAGAGCAATTTATGAAAATAAATTCAATGCATAAGAGTTGAAGTGCAAAATATTTTATTTCGGAATAAGGTGTCCGTACTCATCACATTCGCAATCATCATTTTTTTGAAGAAATAAAAATTTGTGAAATGATTCAAATTGCAAAAAGATTGTTCAAATTTATTTTAGTGGTTTTTCAAAATTTCGAAGTAAGTATTAATCCGATCGGATTTTAAGCAACAGAATCATTCATTTAAGTTAATATTCAATCTGTTTTTTAAGCTGAGACTGAATAAATATATCTTGATATATTCAATTATTAATTTTGTCTTTTTCGCCATTGAAAGACCGGAAATAAAACATGGCCAAAATAAGATATCTTTGCTTGTTTTTTCCTTCCAGCACAAAAATTAACTATTATAAAAGCCATTTATACATTTCAATTTAAGCTTAAAAATTTCATGGGTACTGTGCTGTCCAAAAATGATTTTTTTTAGAATTGGGACTAAACTATCGCAATGTTTCTAGGCCTCAAACTGTCCCAGAAATATTGCGACCGATACCTTAATAGATATTCTTATCCAAAACGGCTCGGCGGGATTAAAGTGCCAAATAAGATTATCGTATAAATAAAGTTATGTTGGAAGTCGGATGTGTGGTTACTGAGAAAAATGGTCTCTAATTGCACTCAAAAATGGCTCATTTTCGGTCTTTGAAATCTCCTGAATAATTGTTTTGAGTTTGGAGAAAAAATGCAAAAAATTAATGATTGTTTTTTCTTTATTGGAAAAATTTTTTGTTATTGTTGTACACCCTATTTTAATATGTAAAATAAAATCAATCGTTGTTTTTGCTTTTTTCAAACATTTTTCGACATCATTATCAAATATAATAATAATTTTATTTTTTCGGGGACACAAATATTTATGCCAAAAATTTCAAAAAAGATAAAATATTTTTTTGAATAAAACCACTGCCTTAATTATTATCAACATCGGGAAAATCATCACACAATAAATCAAAAGGTAAATTTGAGCAGTCCATGAAATGCATTCTTTTGAGATTTGATAAAATGCGATTGTTTCACCAGGTATAAAAATGAAACTCGTGAAATGAAATCCCGTCAGAATAGTTGCAAGGAAGTATATCGTCAGCATGAAATGGCGATTATTTGTTGACTTTATTATTTCGTAGTCATTCATTCTTTTCATTTATTGGAGTTTACTTCTTCGATTTTTTTTTAATGTACAGACAAGATTAATTTTTTTGTCCTTTAACTGCAATATTTTCTGACCTTCGAGCTTCTCTGAAAAAAATTATTTCAAACGTGTCATTTTTATAACGCGAAAAAAAGTTGAATTATCCAAACTTTGGAAATTTTAAGGCATTTCTGAAAAGACCAGAACAAGACAGCGAGAAATATTTTGAACTAAGTTTTTGGCCCTTTAAAAAACCATGACATCAAAAATACCAGGAATTCTGTCAGACGATTATTTGATTTTCCATTTTAATAGTATTTATTTAACGTTTCTGGTGGAAAGCATCAGAATTGAGACGGGCGTCAGATAGTTTCCCGGTTTTGACAATTTCCAAAAAACCACGTAGTAATTTCTTCATTTTCTTGTTTAAATCGATAATTATGCCTAGGTAGGTCAAAACACTCAGCGGCTATTTTTTAACAAGGGCAAAAGTGTTTAGACCTACCTAGGCATAATCATCGATATAATTTTCAAGCAGATTAATTAAAGACTTTTACTCACAAATCTGATAATTTCCTTCCCCAAATTTTCTCGAAAAAAATTGCACTTCAAAAACATTCTATCGACAATTTCTGTCGACTCGATGTTTCGACTCGATTTTTATATCTGTCAAAATTTTGTATCTACCCCTGATTAAAAAAGTCTTGTTAATAAAGCATTATTAAATCGTAAAACATAGGTTCAAAAATAAGAGAGCCCAGAAATATCCATGAGCCATCATGAATTTATTCAGATATCAGAAAGAATAATACAATTTGTACATAAGGCGTTTGACAAGCAGAGTTTTTATCATATCTCTTGTTATTGTTCACCTTACCTCTTGGCTTCTGAAATGAAAGAATTTTGCAAAACAACTATTAAAAAATTATTGTTGAAAAAAATTATGAAGATTTGAATTATTTTTTCAAATGGGTAAAATGATTCTAAAATAATTCTAAGGGTTTAGGTAATTAATCGTCCGAAACTGTATTTTGATTGATTATTCGAATGTATGTTTTTTGTTTGGATCAAGACTATAAAATGAATTTAACTACCTTAACAGTTTCAATTTTCACCGATGATTATCTTTTTTAGAACAATAAGTGTTTTTATGAGGAGAAAAAATTTGGTTATATAAACAATTTTAGTACTTTACAAAATATACCTTTAAGATTTGAGTACAGACTTTTCTAGTTTTGTCTGTTACATAACACTAAAACCAGGCTTCCAAAAGGGATGCATCCCCCTCCGATTTTCCATCCCTATCCCTATCCCGTTTTATCCCCCAAAACGGGATAAAAACGGGATAGGGATGAAGGGATAGATTATCCCCTTTTATCCCGGGTCCGGGATAGCCTTATCCCTTTTTATCCCGTTTGTGTAAATACGAATAAAATTTTAGCATGCAGATGGAATTACGTGGGGGTAGATTTGATAAAAGGGGGATGGCACTTTCCATCCCTATCCCTCTATGGCTCTGAATTTTCCATCCCTATCCCATCCCTATCCCCCTCTATCCCCCTCGGTTTATCCCTTCTATCCCTATCCCTTTTGGAAGCCTGACTAAAACAGTCTTACGCCGAATATCCCTTTATCACACTTTTGTAAATATTCAGGACCTACGTTTTAAAAACACTACGTTTGCTTGGCAGGGCCGGGATATTTACAAAAGTGTGATAAAGAGATATCGACGAAAGTTTTTTGCCAAAAATTTATGGCGATATCTAGAACTTTTGGCAATATTGGCACTTTTGGCGATATGGGGATATAATATATCATATAAATCATTTTATTCGTTCGAAAATTCAAAAGCAAAAAATCAAAATGACGTCATCATTTGAACATTTTATAATGAGTTTCAAACTAAAAGACTGTTTTGGATTGCAGACTTATTTATTTAAAGCATAGAAAATACAAAAAGTGACTGACTATCACATGACAAATAAACGAGAATAAAATTCGAGAATGTACATAAAAAATACAAAAGGTTTTACACAAAAAAACTTAAAAAGTGAGAGGTTTTTACACTTGTGGTGCAATCACGAGAGTTTGAAGCAGTCATTGAGAGAATTTGAAATTTCCCCAACCTTCACCATCCCCCAAAGGGCTTCCTTTTGGAGCTTTGTCCCATTCAATGTGATCGTAAATGTTGTTTCCATAATCCAAAGGCTCGAATAAAGCACTGGCTACTAAACCTAAAACAAAATTATTGAAATACTGGTCGCATTTTGTGGCTAAAACTGGGCTTTCGGGGTCGATTTAATAAAGCTGGTAATGACACGAACATACAGCATTTATTGTTTTTGCTTCATTTTTACCAATTTGCATAATTTCGAATACAACCGTTTCGATTGGTTTAATCTGGAAAAGACGTAAGTATTTGTCAAAATTGATCGTTCTCATTGGCGGATAACAAGTCATGCAAATTCGAAAAAAGGAAATAAAAACAATGCTGTATATTGGTTTAGGATGTAAGAAAATCGAACAAAAGTCTCGCTCTCAAAAGACATATTGGAGGCCTCTAATTGGCCGACTAATCAGAAACGAGCTTTGAAAAGTGATAATATTTGCACTTCAAAATGTACAGTATATGTTTTTTTTACTTGCGAAATGAAAATTGTCATTTAGGTAATTACGGCCAATAATAAATGGGAACTAAGTGATTATATTTTCAAACCCTTGACATCGGCTATAGCTTGGCTTTCAAAATAAAATCCACCTAGTTACCATTTTTAATTGGCCGTAAGTACCTAAATGACAATTTTCATTTCGCAAGTAAAAAAACACATACTGTATCTCTTCCCTTATTTTTGAAGATAGAGAAAATTTATAGTTTGTTTTTTAACCGAAAAAAATATTGATTTTTGAAGACAAAATTCATGCAGCGCTGAAATATTCAAAAAACAGTTTAAGGCTCCTATTTTGAGGGTCTTCTTCAAAATGTATCTGCTCCTAGAGCATACAACGGTTCTGGTATAAAGCTAGATATTTTAACGAGAGGTAAACCTTTGAAAAATATTTTTGGAAAGAAAAATGTGTCAATTTACCAAGTTGGCAGCAATCTTCGCGAATTTGCAAAACTTATTTTTGACATAAGATGTACCGAGCCGTTCAAAATTCAGAGATAGATAATTCTCAAATTGAGCATGAATTTTCGCGCTCAATACGTATAAAAAATTATTTTTTTGAAAGTTCCAAAATTTGAGCAGAGTTGTGATTTATTAAAATTTAGACTAATCGGAGTCAATCCAATAATTAGCGCATTTCCCAGTCAAATATATTTAATCAATCTCAAATTATTACCGGTGACGTCGACTATAAAATTTGGATCTTTTTGATCATCATCTTTCCATCCGTCCTTGACATCTTGGCACATAGTTAAAACCATGTGTGGAATGTTTCCTCTCAGTTGAGCTGTAACATCTGTTCTCCACATATCTTCGAGTTGATCGGCCTTACCTTTAAAACAAGAAAAATNATAATTTGTTCAAATTTGGACTCGAATACATTTTATTTTTTAAAATTTTTATAGTTTCATTGATTTTTTCATAACACACTATTTTTTAAATAACTTCAAAATTTTATAATTTCAGCTTCCAATAAATCAAACTAAAAAGTTGGTTCGAATCGAACGATATTTTCAATTATATTAAAATGGTGACCTACTGCTTAAAATGAAAAATGTTTTTTAAATTGCATATGTTTGACATTTTTTATTTTTTCGAAATACATTTCTAGACAATTTTCAAGCTTCAACATCGGCAATTTCAAAAACTGTTCGTGATTTTCAAGCAGTAGCTGACAATGTTTTAATAATTTTTTGGCACGGACCATAATATGTTGTCAATGGCTAAGATTTCTAGAAAACGTTTTGCCGTTCGTACCTTATTTAAATTGTACTATTCAAGTTGGTATGACACACTATTTCACTATAAATCGCTTTCATGTCGACGGGTCCCCCCTTAATATTTGACTATCGATAATGTCTTACCACATGGATTTCCAAGTTTGCAATAATCTGTATTATCAATTGTGCATGTTGGTCCGCAGCAGCGTGGTGCATCGCAGCAGTTAATGGATGGGGTGTAATCAAACATTGGTTGGTCATGAGAAATATCCCATTTTGTGTGGATATAATCTGGACTGGCTTGGATTGCGATCGAATTATCCACTTCGATACCTCGAATAATCATACCCTTTGATCCACATGGAACAGTAGTACCACTGATATGGACTCGACATGTCATTAAATTATAACAAAAACCGATAATATGACAAATTAACGATAGGTTTCTGGCAAGAAAATTATTTCAGAAGCTCAATTTTTGCCATTTGAAATAGCAATCTATATTTGGTCATGATTAAAGTGCCTTTAACTTTAAACGATCAAAAAATGCGTTAAATACGGAACGCGCTCCTTGACCCACATACTCAGAAGTTATGAACAGTGACGTACTCAGCGATGGCCAAATCTGGCCACCTGACTTTAAAAAACATAATTTTTTATCCAAGTTAACGTTAAGCGAAAATATAAAACTATTTATTCAATAGCTTCAACAATTTATTGATAGAAAAAAAATCAAAATTATATTTTTTCGGTTTTTCACGATAATTTTTTTTTGAGACAATATCGTAAATAGAAAATATTGACTAAAACCTTCAATTGAAGAAAAACAGTAAGGAAATCAGTTTGTCATATAAATATAAAAATAAACGCCCGATAATTTGCCATCGTCACAGACCTTTTGCGATATTTTTTAGCTTCTAATAACAACGTCATAAGTACTTTTATCAAGTTTTGTGCGAAAAAAATAAACAAAGAAATTTAGTTCCGGCTGCATCGTTTGTGTCCGATTTTACCAGGTGTTCAAAAGTTAACAGTATCAATTTTCCATGTATTGTTGAGGGTCACATGAGTTGTTGTTTTGCCACAAAAATAACTTATAATCATATATTTTTTGCAAGAAATTACCTTTTCGAGAGAAAATCGAAAAAAAATTGGATGTGTGTAAATCAAAAGAAAGAAATTTTTTGATTTTATGATATTTATTTTCATTTTTGACACATAAATAAATCGTAAAAATCACGGTGGCAAAGTTGAATTTTTTCAGGGCCTCGATTCCGGGTCGACAACATTGCTTTATCTCAAGAACTACAAAAGATAGAGAAAAGATAAATATATAACTTTTTGGCATTAAAAAATTGATTTGTTTACAAACGTTTTCGAATATATTTTTATTCATCATCAGGTATTAATGAAAAACAGAACGAACAGTGATCAATATAACCTAAAACGGGCTTTTTAATTTGGTACAATCTGGATAGCCCGTTTTGTTACCAAATTGTGTTTTCGTGTCAACTTTTCGTCTAAATTTTCGTTCTGTTTTTCATTAATACCTGATGATGAATAAAATATATTCGAAACGTTGTAAAACAAATCAATTTTTTAATTGCAAAAAAGGTTATATAAAATTGTGTCTCACAAACAAAAATACAAAGATAAATAGCCAAAAAGATAGAAGAAGTTTCAAAAACAGCCAATCATTTTAAATATAAATGTTTTCGGAAATAGTTAACTTATTAAAAATAGGGATCGCAAGTCACTTTGGCCAGATATGGCCAGCGCTGAGTATGTGGGTTAACTGGTTCATTTTTTAGGCGATAAATTTGTTCTTACCGCTGCAAGTTTTTAAAGTTGTTTTATAATTTCTGATTATCTTATGAAAACCTCGAAAAGAAGAATTCCAGATAATTTTCAAACTTTTTTTGTTTGAAAATGTTTTCATAGATTTCGTCAAATAATTATGGTTTTCGAAATATCAAAAACAGTTCAAGTTGAGAACTTATTATTTTTATATTTAAGAAATCTGCTTATTACAAAATAAAAAAAGTTCAATTACAAGTGTCTCTGAAAAATATATATAAAACAACTTGCTGTATTTGATTTGTATTCTTCACACAAATTTTTTCATTCTACATTCGAATTAAACCTCCGAACATAAAAGAATATTAATCTTCATTGTAGCTGTTAAAGCAAAATTATAGGGTGTGTGATAAGTATAACGGGTGAAAATTTGTTTACTGCTGGGGCTGTTTGCAGTGCGTATTTTTACCAGTAAAAAGGAGGACTGTTGATGATATATGAGAACAATTATGAATTTTCAAGGGGTTTGAAATAAACCTAAATCTGCCCAATCTCCCGAATTATTTTTTTCTGATCTGCTTTTTGGGTTTTTTTTTAATAATGAATTATTTAAGGGGGAAAAAATCAGAAAAAAGAGAAAATTAACAAGAGAAATTTACAAAAAGAATATACTCCAAAAATATATATGGTGAGATAATTATTTAATGATTGTTTAATTATTATATGCGATCAAAATTCGTAATTTTTAAATGTCTTAAGGTTTTAATATATTCTGTTCAGATTAAATGAACACAAAAACAATGAGAATGTACTGAACTGATAAATAAGCGTCCCTGATTGGCCGACAGACGGCCTGTACATTAACCTGTCGCTTGAAATCCCTATACTACACCACTCTTCGTTTTTGCGTTTTTTTAGTCGAAACAGGATCAAGATAGAAATATCGAAAATGTCACTTTTATCACTGAAGAAGTGTCGGTTTTGAGCCCTTTGTCATCGATATATGACTATTTCGAAAACACAAATTTTAAGATAACTGTTTGAATTTTGTTCTCCAGCTTTAACTTTATAATCGGTACGAGGAGTATTTACTGAGGTCAGCACCTATATGTTTCTAATGATTAAACAAATTGTTCGGAACTTAAACCATTCTATTTTTTTCTTGTGAAATTAAAACCTTGGAAAATATGTCGAACCTGACCCGAGAGAATCGACGACATAGTAAGGTTTATCATTTTGTCCATTATCCCAGCTATCATACCAAATAACGTTACCGTAGGCATCAGGTTTATTTCCGCTCATGTTTCCACACCAGGCAATTGTTACGTAGGTGTTTGTCTGTGAAGATTGAAAATAAATAAAGTATTTTAGGGGGTGATCAACTCTACTCGAGCTCGAAATTTGAAAATTGTTCATAATATATTTGAGACAGTTTATTTGGAAATTAAGACACTTCTAAGATTTTTCTCCAGAAAATTCAACTTTCGAAGAGCCTCAAGTAAATAATGCTATTTTGAAACAAACTTGAAAGTAATTTTTGACAAAATTCTGAAATTTCCGAAAATGGTTTCGGAAAAAAGAAACCAACAGCTCAAATGATGTTTCCCTTGGCCTTTACCTACTATAAAATGTATGTTTTTGCATTTGTATGAACGGTCAAGGAATTTATTTTCCCGAGGGTGACCCTCGGAGGGTCCCCGGATCAAATTTTTCTAAGAATTCTGCAATTTTCTTGCATTTGAATCGAAATTTATTAAAAATGACCCAAATGATTTGATGGGACTTTCTGTAAATCGGCTATGATAAGCGTATGTTGAGATATTGAAATTTGTAATCACATCACATCACTAAGAGGTCTTGAAGGCTATTCAAAAACTGCTATAACTCTGTCTTAAACTGTAACTGTTCCAGATTCCGTTGCAATAATCAACTCTCTTGCAATAGGCTATATCATTGCACCCCGATATATGTTGAGTTGCTGAGGTCAATGAGAATTGTAGACGGCCTCACCATGGCTGCAAATAAACCAATAATAATAATAATATAGTGGGTCTGTATCCAAGTTTGATAAATGGATTCCTTCCTCCAGTTATAATGATTTTATTGTTAAAAAAATTGAACGTTTTACGGTTTTGAATCATTTTCAAAGGTTATTTTTTCTTATGTTTTTTTTAATTGAAACAGAATTCTCTTAAAATATTCTTTAAATTGATATTTACTAACGAACTAATTTTTTTCAATCATTCCTTGTCATCTTGGACAATTTTGTCAAAATATTTTCCAACGGCATCAACACAGGCGCTCAAAGTGGAACAGGACGCTTGGTCATCCATGACCTGAAGGAAATTTATGAGCAAGTGATACGATAATTGAAAACATTTAATATATATTCGTTTATCACACTTTTGTGAATATCCCGGCCCTACTACTTCAAAACATACTTATTTGACTTATCAGGGCCGGAATATTTTAATATCAAATTAAAAAAAAATGATGGAATAAGCTTTTCAAAGGGATTTCAGGAAAGTTTATAAATGAAAAGTTCAAAGGTTTTAAGCGCTGGCAGATTTCATAACCGTAAAATTATTATAAAAAAATAAAAAGAATAAGTTTTCGGTCCTTTTCAAAACGATTATGAAGCTGGCATTTCAAAATAATAAAAAATATTTTTGGAACTTCGAAAATACCAGATGTAACGGTGATTTGCAAAATGTGTTTTTCGACTAGTTATTTATGGTTATTTCGAGAAATATATTTTAATTTGAAATTTTTTAATTTTATCAAACACGAATGTTTTCAGAAATTTTTCTCAAATAAATGTTCTTGTACAATCGCTAACTACCCATGATAGCGATTATAAATTTTAGTCAAAAATTAAAAACTGCAGTTTACATTAAAAAAAATTAGAAATTGGTAAATTAGTGTACTCGTTAAAAATTGGATTTCATTAGATTAGTAAAAATTGAATCAGATCGAATTAGTGACCTGGTCGAAAAAATTGAATCAGAGCAGAAGCCTTGTCTTAAAAATTAAATCGGATCGGTTTACCGACCATTATTTCAACTCCTGCTAGTTTATACAATTATATTCACATACTATATGCTTAAAATCTTATCTTGAATCAGGCTAAGTCTCGACATTTTTTTGTCTCAACAGTGGTTAAAGTCACGCGGTATAGTTTAAAGTAGTAAATTTTCTTACCAATTGTGCATAAAGTTTGAAACCATCTCCCCAAGTTGATTTGATTCCAACCTCAACGGCCGTTTGAAGTTTAGCCTCCAAAGAGGCACTTGCCGCAGCAACAAAAACTGAACTTAATTTCATCGTTTGATAACTAAAAAAATGGAAATTTTCAGTTTTCTAGATGCACAAGCAGATTGAAAATTCTCAGGAGACACTCATTTTGATTTGCACTAGGAATGAGAAAAAACATTTGCAAAATTCGCACGATACAGATACAACGGTGAACTATGAGGAGAATTTTAGCCGTATTTGCTATCTTGATTTGCCGTTACCTCAACTTGCGACCAATTTGCTCTTATTTTGTTATATTGGAGCTGTTATTTGAAGTCTACGAGCGTTTTAGAACTTTATGAAATAAACATAATATTCTTCTTCTTTGTGGTTCATTTATATAACGAAATTTCATCATTTTTAGCTGAAATACCTTCACTGCCAATATCGCCAAAATTTCAAGTATCAACGAATTATGTGGGTGTTTTTGGTTTTTGAGTGCTTCATGAATGACGTCCTTTTCGGACCGAATTTCTTAAATCTACTTTTTCGAATTTCTGTGATCGCGTGTGGTGGAGAGCTTAATTCTACGCATTTTGATGGTTAACTGTATTTGGACCAATTGTTTAATTCATTATAAAAAAACTATTTAAATTATGACGTCATTTGTGAACGCGTTTTCCGTTATTGAACAAAAAACTTTATTTTTCCTTCATTTTGCCAATATCGCAAAAGTGCCCAACCTCGCCAAAATTTTGCGACGAAAACTTTTGGAGATATTAAGCCTCCATTTTTTATTCATTTTGTTATCAAATTCTCAATTTCTAAATAGTTAATTACGAGAAAGTGGAACACACACAAATGAATAGTTGTCTCCGATTGTATTGTTTGTCGGTCCACGGAAATGTTTCCTATCTCGTATCAAGATTTCATAAACCGTGAAAGAGAGCAATAAAGGAAGAAAAATGATTTCCTTTCCGCTCCCAATCCCGAAATAGTGCTCTGATTTTCCGGTTCCCTATGCAAAACAAGAGGACTTTACTTTTATTTTTCATTCGAGACCCTGCTATTAATTGATAAAAAAATTGCTTTTCAGCTACTTGGTAACTCTTTCTTCACAATAGCAAATTATTCAAGTAAACAAAAGTAATAAGCGTTCCTTTGAACTTGAAAATTATTAATTTCAACAAATATACGCAAACCACATTCACTATTCGACCGTCGGCTAGAATTACGGTTTGTTTAGTCAGAAAAGTGATGTTTTTTTTTCGATAATTTTAAAACTTTATTCAAAGATTTGAAGTACAGTTCAATAATTTGTTGAATGAACATTTTCAACAATTTACTCGCGAATTTCAAGTTCGATTTTGAATAAATATATTTATACTTGAAAACTCGACAAAAACTCAATGCCCAATAAATAATGATTATTTTTCTTGATTAAGATCCAGTTTATCATAGAGATTTTATTTATTTTGATTATGATATTATTAATATTCATTATTAATGAATGAATGTTTATCGAAAACTCAAGTAATATACAGTGAATTGTAATACAGCGGGGTGCGGCGTATAGTTAGAAACTTCGTCGCCCAAAACCCCGGACTATACGCGTAATCCAGACTATACGCGTACTTCTGGGAAAATGTGCTCTGATTGTCAATTTGTACATATCTAGAGTTAAAAATTGCGTTAAGTATGGTCAAAGAAAGAATTTTGGTGATTTAAGGGTAATTTTACATATATTCTTGACTGGAATTTTTAGTGTATTTATAAATTTGATTTCATCGAAAAAATGAAATAAGTAAATTAAAAAAAAACAGAATTCAAAGAAGATTTCAAAAGAGAAAAAAATAAGACCACTGCTGATTGGTCAATTTAAACAGTATCTAGAGTTTATACATGTAATTGAGTTAAGGGGTGGTCAGAGTAAGACTTTTTGGTGATTTTAAAATTAATTTTTTGTTACAAAATCTTCTTAGATGTACACATGATATGTATTGACTTGAAACATGTTTAAAACTTGTTGAGAATACCGACACTTCATTGGTCAATCTGAACATGTTTTTAAAAAAAAGTATTTTTCATTGTCGCCCCCACAGGAGAATCTTGGTCTGAAAATCTGGTGAAAAACGCCTATCTTTTGCCTAGAACGTTTGAAAAAAAGCCCTATCTTTTCCTATAACTATACCGCACACGCCAGGAACGAATAAATTTATTTTTCAAAAGCGTGGAGTTTTTGCGGAGGCTTACGTAGGTTTTATCTCGGTTCCAACTATACGCGTATAACTATACGCCGCACCCCGCTGTATACAGTAGTTGTAATATTTTTTATTTGAATAATAAATAAATAGGTCAAAAATAAAAGTAGGCAAATTAGGATTTCAGTCATGTTGAAAGATTATGAAACTCACAATTTTTTGTAATTATTCGTTGTTTTTCAAATGAAATTTCGCCTGATCAGTTAGTTTCGTTATGCAAACCAGAAAAAAATCACAACCCCGATTTGGAATGAGAAATGGTGATAGGCAGAAAAGACAGTTTTAAAATACAGACATAAAATCTACTATCGGTACCATTTTAGTTCTTTACAAAGATTGAGGGGGCAAGTTATTTCCTGTCAGGCTCAATAACACAACTTTTTCAGGAAAAATTAATAGTTTTAAGGATCTCCACACTTAAAATGCGTGTCAAGCGAAAAAGTGATTAAAAAATACATATGATCAGAATAAAAAAAAATTATGGCTGAGAAACCCGAGTTTACATAATAATTATAAATTCCTCAGTTGGCACGGTTAACGCTTCACTGAGCGTAATTAGATTGATCATTCAATAAGCTCAATTAAGATTGAAGTTTTTTAAATTTGAAACAGGATTTGTTGAGAGAATCCTATTTATAAAACAATTTTTTTTTAAGTTGATGTCGTCTGAAATGGTCGATTGCTGCAATAAAAATTGGTTTTTGAACGAGATATGGTTTAGAGGACTCACAAGAAAAAATTTCTCGACTGGTATTGGAGGATGGAAAATTGGATTTTTGATCATCAAACTAATTTTCACAAGTACGTAAGGCAAAACTTTGAAGATATGGCCACTTTCGGCGATATTGGGACATGAATATAGTCGTTTGTCCCAAATATCCCCATACGAGGAAGGTACATGTTTTCTCATTTGGTCTAGTACATTCATACTACTTTACGTACATAATGTACCAGACCAAACTAAAATATCTTTTTAACTCGTAAAGGGATATTAACGCGTATATCGTCAAAATTATTTGAACAGGTGTTTGATTTTATAACAAGTTTCACAGTCAGTTCAAATGAAGTGAATTGTTTAATGAAAATGTTAAAAGAAACATTTGAAATATTTAATTTGATAAATTCAATCGTGAGAAATGACGTCATTCATGACGTACTCAAAGTTTTCTGATCTACAAACCTCAAATTGCGTAGGCGATTAGGCGATATGTGTGCTGAAAGGATTTTAGACACAAATCCTGAAACTGCTTACGTTTTTCAGAGATATTAGCAAATTTGGCGATTCAGAGCCACCTGTACTTATTTTATATATGTTGCTAAAAGCAAGGAATAATACGCTTCTCTGATAATACGATGAGTAATACCTTGTTAGCAGGATCACCGCGCACCGAGTTGACTGTGGTTAGCTTTTTTTGTCGGAATTCAATATTTTCCTAGATCGGAGTGAAAATAAATTTACAGTATATGTTTATTTTTCTTGCGAACAAAAAATAAACAATTCGGGAGAATTCTCCTCAAATTAAAGACGATTCTCCCAGACACTTGAGATTCTGTTCGCACTAAAAAAACACATACTGTATTATTAGCCATGTAATTTTCAGTCTATTGGATCGCTATGTGGATATATCGCCTCGCTGATGTCACTGATATTCAAAAATATCCAGATTATCTGACAAATTGGGGAGATACATTACATTGTGTGTATTTAATTTATTCTTTTATTCTGGTCCGTGTGCAACAAAAACTAACTTAAATTTGAGTATTAAAATGATCAGTCTGTTTTTATTTTCAAACTAAAAAAGTTGTCTTATAAATCATATAAAATTTAATAACTTAACCTTAAATAACTTTATTTCAATAGGGATTTTAGAAATAAACCCCACTGTGGGTTTCGTCTAGCTGATATATGGCAATGATTATATATACCTTTATCACCTTTTGATTAATCTAATAGATGTGGGCTGAAAAGAAGAGAAAGCGGCCTCATGAGTGGCTAAAAGGGGTCTTAGGAGTGTTAGGATTGACTCCTTCAACCCACATCTATTAGATTAATCAAAAGGTGATACGGGATATATCATATATATGATTATATAGCTGATATAATATGACAACATTTTAAGTTTTTGAATCATCTGTTTATTGTATTAAATATTTACAAAACATTTATTATGCAATAAAATAATTTTTTAGTTTAATGAACAGAATCAACAGATGATTAAAAATTTTAAATTTAGAAACGGTTTATTGCTCTTCTTCCCATATTTTATCTTTATCGTCCTCATAAAAATCATTTCAATAACATTCTAGAAATAAAAGAAAATATAACCCGAAAAATAATTTTCAGTAAACCAAAAAGCACTTAGGGACCAATTTGTGCATACAAAGTGAGGTGGCCATCAATTTTCGGAAAACAGAAATAACTGAAGACGAAAACGCGCCTTGGATGTATTATTTTTCTCAGTTGTTATTAGAACTTTCAGCAACATTGTCGATAATGATAACCAGTATTTCATTTATACTACTTGGATTTGATAACAGTGTTGGAGAAATACATTCGCATATTATGAATGGTGAGTTTAATCATTAAGTATTTCAAAGTGACCACACAAAAAAATGTTACAATTTTTCGCATTAATTGACACTCAAAAAGTCACGTGTCACAAATGAGTCATGTGTAGGATTTCTCCTATTTGCCACATTGTCAAAATTTTAGATAAATTGAACCCTAAAAAAGACTACCGGACATCGAGAAATTAATTATTTCCGGTTTTATGACCGGTATAAGGGAGGTCGGTCGCTACTTTCGTCATTTTGGACGCCACGGGGTTTAAATTTTGAATCGGCTATATCATATATCATAGGCTATGATTCATAGCCCAGAATTACTTTCAATCCAGAGGAAATTGGAGCTTTTGGTCTCGAACAATTTTTTTACATTCTGTACATACATGTATATATGTATACATGTATATATACATACTGTATTAACAATTTTTTTTTGTCCAAGTATAATAAGGTATCATAAGAGAATACATATAATTGAATATTTTAACATTTTATTTGTATATCCATTATTATCCCCGGGTCACTTTAAAAACTTATTTGTCTGTTAAAAGAATAGGGAATAAGTTTTTTAAAGTGACCGGGATATTAATGGATATTTATTTTGGTTCGGCTATATCCTTTTCCCAACGGTACTTCATTTCAAAAACGTTAACTATCTTTATAGCGCGTGTTCGAATCCACTAATGTTGTCTTACTGATTGTCTTGAGTATGATTATAGGCAAGGATGCTTCATATTGGGACCGCTAAATTAAATCAGTGTGTAATCACAAAAGCAATTACTAAGACAATCACTTAGACAACAACCGTGGGATTCGAACACACGCTATAGAGATAGTTAACGTTTTTGAGATAAAGTTGGGAAAAGGATACATATGCAATTTTTTTGTCCAAGTATAATAAGGTATCATAAGAGAAAACAAAAAATGACTATTTTAACATTTTTTTGTGACAGGCTTTTTTGTAACAGGCTAAGTTTTGAAAATAGAAACATATATATTTATTTAGTTGTGGTAATTGGTCTTGATTTCTGCATTTCAAATGTTCCGTTTCGCTTGTTTCACATTCTCCAGATATGGGCTTTGGCCTGGATTTACGCGTTAGGCACATATATTATATTTGTAATTGATCCCAAAAGGAAATGTTTGTAATAACATTTTTTAGTACCCTTAGCGTGGTTTGCTATTTCTCGCTCAAAGTAGCGAGTTTTTCGTGAAAAATGCACGTAGGCAAAAAAACTGAAAGTCAGTGTGAGTGGCAGTCTGCCACTGGCAGATCACCAAATGCTTATTTTCAATCAATTTTGTGATTAAAAGTTCAATCTATAAACCATCATAATTTTTGTTTTTGAATTCAAAAATATAGGTAGAGTGTTTTTAAGACGTTTTTTGGTCGATGCAAAAAATAATGAAAAAATAACTACAAAAATTTTTCGAGGTTATCCGTTGATTAAAGAATTGCCAAAAATAAAAATATCGTTATTGAAACAAAATTTAAGAGATCGAATTTATGGATTCTTGGACTGGGAAAATGGCCAAGGCGATTTTTACTTCAGTACAATAGAAACACTTTGTCTTTTTATTTTCGGAGCTGCTACACTAGTTCATGTTATTTTATATGGGCTGTCGTTTCTGAAGTTTAAAATAGCCGATAGCTGTGCTGCACGGCGTAAAACAGATGCAACGTTTTCAACAAATCTGTAAAAATATTTTTTCTTTCAAAATTACCTTTTAAGAGCTTTTAAAATAAAATCATATTCTAGAAAATATTATTCTTTTAATACGAGAAAAATTTAAAAAGAAAATTATTTGTGGAAAGTCACAACACATTTTCCACAGTGTCATTAAAATGCATCAAATCAAACTTTTATGGTTCCAAAGCACAAAAGCGTCCTTATGAAATAGATAGTTTGAGAGTTTTGGCTGAAAAATAAATTTCTGTAACTTATACCGTTTCTTTAATTTCTAGATATGTTTTGGACTACTATGTATTTCAGTCACTCTAAAAACCATGGGGTTCACATTTTGAATTGTCATACCATTTTCTCTTCAAATTAACGAATAAAAATAACGGATATAACATAAATTACTAATTTTCAAATCTGGGCAATCGAATCAGAATAATTAACTTGGCCAAATGAAAATCCGTGTCATTGATGCTTTCATTCTATACAGGAGAGATAATAATTTTTAATGATAAAGAGCCGTTTTTTTTGGGAAATGATGACCAAAATTAATCTTTAATTTTTCAACTTTACTTTTGTTACCTTTTAAAAATTCTGTCAAACTTAAAAAAAAATTTAAGAAGGTTGTATTGAGTCGATACTATCGACTGGCTAAATATCAGGCGATCTGAAAGTAAAAAAGAGCTTATTTTGAAATTCGTTCTTCTCATCATTCACTGATATCTTTCAGAAATAATAGCTTGATGTCAAAACTCAGTTTTGGTTCACATTTCTGAAATTATTTTCAAAATTGTAGATCATAAAAATATAACTGTCTGTACAAAAAATTATGCGGATAATTGTCAGCAATTGCTTGTAGATAAAAATCTGTATTTTAAATTGTCAGACATTGAGTTCCAACTTTTTTTTCTCAATATTTAACTTATATTTCAAAATTCAAATTCATATCAAATATAATTCTATCAACTCAAAAAGCAGACCACATAAAAATATTTTTAAAGATTGGTTGTTATTAAAATCATATAATTTAAATAATTATTTTTTGACAACGTTTTACATATTTTCTTTTTTCTTTTGAAATAAATCGTTCAAATCCAGAATATTTAATCAAAAATTCATGGTGTTTTATACAGTACCAATTGGCTTTCATTCTGATTATAAAATATTCTAGACCTGTTTTCAAACGGGTTTCAAGATAGAAATTTTAACTCACACATTAATTGTGAGACATTTAAAACTTGAATAAACGTACAATATTAATTTTAAACATGAACTTTTAAAAGAGAATTTGATAGCAAAATTTGAGACATTGCCAATATCCATGAGAATTTTTAAGCTGGTCACTCGTTGAATTAGTTTACTTTTTCACTTTTCAAATTATTCACAAGAATGAAATTGTTTTGCCTGATAGCCGTTGATAGCGCTTTAGCGCAATTAACTTGTGGAAATGGGGACTCACAAGTACCTTGCCCAAATAACGGAAATTTGGATTTTGAATGGTGTCGAGATAATTACACTGATTTTGTAGGCAAAGCTGGCGCTAGTAAGTTAATTTTTTTTATTAATTTATAAAATTTACATATCCCATCATTTTCTGAGAAATTGACTCATTATTGTTCTACTGAGTAAGAGAGTTTCTGTGATGATTCAAACCGTTATTTTACATTTTTTTAAATTTGACACTTTTTGATGTTTAAAACGCAATTGGTTGAATAAACTGATAATTTGTGTTAATTTTTATCTTAATTTCTTCGTTTCATCCTTTCTTATGAATAGCTTAAATTGGTTTATAAAGGTAGTGTCGAATATATTTTTGTCGATTAAATGAATGAGGGAAAAATACACTAAATGATATAGTATATTCCCTTTAACACCTTTGGATCGATTTGAGAGATGTGGTTGAGGGAGCCAATCCTAACACTCCTAAGACCCCTTTAGGCACTCATTGAGGCCGCTTTCCTTCTTTTCAAGCCCACATCTTCTCATTAATCTAATCAAAAGGTGTTAAAGGATATATGAATTGTTAATGCATGTGATAAATTATTCACTGATAATGCTCAATTTCCCGTCACAAGAATTTCACACTTACAAAATACTCTCAAGAAACAAAACCTGCTAATTAGACCGGTCATTAATATATAAATTCAACCCTCTCACTCATAAAAGTTAAGATATTTCCCTCAGGCATAACGATCTATTCAGGAACCTTGGTTTCAGCGAATATACTAAGCAACCGGAAAAATTACTTACGTTATAAATTGATACTATTATGATTAGTATCAATATAATTAAAGTCTATAAATGCCATCATATTTCTACCAGACTTTGGCGAAAATCCAAGATAAATCTTGCGGGAAAATATCTTTTTAACGCGTAGTATATTTTTTTGAAATAAAATTGCAAACTATACGACACATTTGAATTTGAAGGTCCCAAATTAATTATTTGCGTCTTAAGGCTTTTTAAAAAATTTGAGTACCGAATAGCTACTAAGCGTGGATTGGCTAATTCAAATTTCTCATTTTAATAATTTGTATTTAAAGAAAATAAGGTAAGAAATAAGGCTTGACAAACAAAGGTATCACAATCTTATCGATTAAAAATACAAAATAATAACTGAAATTTATAGGCTCATCTGACCCTGAGTACCAGAATCCTTACAGTGTACGAAATGGTCAAACCCGAGAAAACTGGGAAACTGAATTTGATCGATTTGCTCAAAAACTTTTGGATCAAGGAAGAGACGTACGAACCAACAAAGAAATTGCCGACTATCTTCTCAAGTAAATCTTTGATTATTTTTGAAGTTTATAAATTTATGCCAAAATGTTTGGTCTATTTTTGCTAGAAAAATGCACAGTCGCAAAAACTTAAAATTTGAAAAAAACTTGTGCAATGAAAATTTGTATGGCGTACAATCGGGAGGTAATCAATGAAAGTCGGTGGTCGCACCGGCTAACAATTGAGAATTTTTTAAACAGAAATTTTTTATTCTTATCAAGAAATTTAAACATTTGACTTCAGAAAAATATTAAGGCCCGAATACGCATTAAAAGTTATTTGTTTTCGGGGGGTTTTGAGTCATTTGACTTCTTTTTGGAAGACATTTTATTTCTTTGAATGAGACATTTGGCTTTCTCTTGTAAGACATTTACACAATTTTTGTTAGAAATTTAACTTTTAAGGGGATGGTGGTTTCTAAATTGACATATTCTCGATAAAGAATTAGCAACGTAGGAATGTTTGGAGAACCGATTTTGTAGATCCAGCCTTTAAGTTCCGAATAAATATATCAATTTTTTTGGAATAAACTCCTGGATACGAAACGGTTACAAAACAGCCTACGCAAACTCGAAAAACTATTTCCTCCTAGGTTTTATTTGAAATTAACCAAAATTATTACATAAGTTGTATAATTAGTAGGCAACACTAATGAAAACCGTTCTTGTCGATTAGTGCTATATTTTTTCCAAAATTGGCAAAAACCACCGTTTTTTGTATATCATTCACCGGAAAAAATTTTCCTCCTAGGTTAAATTAATAACTTTGCTAAAATTTTTGCAAAAGCTTGTCATATACAGAAGTACAAATAAAAATTTGTGGGGAGTGTTTTTGTGGAATTTCGACCCTAAACTCAAAATATGATTTTTTCAAGGTCAGGTGAAAAAATTTTCGAAAAAAATGCGCTTGGGTTTTCACGAAAGAAGAATCAGAAAAATGCCAAGACAACACTAAATAGATAATTGGCTTATGTCAACCGATATTTTATAGGTGTAGTGGTCAAATTGAGTAAAATATTATTTGTGAAATCAATTCCGAATAAAATACTTAAAAAAAATCGAAAAACGCCAAATTTCGAAAATTATTTTGATGTTATTTTGTTTTTTTGTGCTTTTGAAACATGTTCAATTGCTTTGGTGCATTTTTATGGCATAATAACTGCAGAAAATGTAGGAATCCCCTCTTTATAAATCTTATATTCGCTATTCATTATTCTTCAGTTACATGCAAAACTTGTGGCCATTTGACGGATGGGTGATTGTTGTTTCTAACGATAATGGTTTTCAGGGTAGTTCCCTTCCCCAACCAAATCTTTGCAAATGGGCCGCTAATGGTGCCAATAACAACGATGAATCTTGCTACGACCATTGGTACACTGGATGCAGAGAAAATCCTATTCAAGGAAGCAGTTCTAAGCGTGAGTAAAAACAATTGATTTTTGGTATTTCCAGCACATTTGTTAAATAAATTTAGCTGTCAAAGAAAAATTTACTGTTGAGGAAATATTTTATCTCATATGATGCCAATCTCTTTTCTTGATGTAATTTCGGTATCAGTGAACCCAGAAGAACAATTTGTAGTATCTAAATATGCAATTCTGATTGGTAATTTTTCGACCAATCAGATTGTGGGTAATCCTGATAATTCTTCAAATTTCTTGTAACATTCTTGAAACCTACGCATGAGAAAGTTTCTGTTTATACGATTATATATTTTATATATCATAGAAGGATGTTTCCTATTTTTTATCTGCTTTCGGTCTTTGCATTTTGTTTTAAAGAAATATGTCTTGAAAATTGAACGAATTTTCATAAATTTATTGTTTTGTGATTGGTTAAAAATTTTTAAAGCAGCCAAAAAAGACATTAATGATTCCCGTGTATTCTAAAAAACATTTTGTAGAGTGCCGAAATGTTATCACTGGGTCCAAAATTCAACAAAGAGTCGCGATTGGTGTCCAAGTCAATAAGAAAATCGAACACATGGAACGTGTCGATCACAAGCACGTTGGATGGTGGGCTTCTCACGCTGAAGGGTAAGTTTTATAAAGTTCATATTTGGTCAAATTAGATCATAAGTGAGCTTTTATCTTGACCATTTAAACATAAGTGAATCGATGGAATTTGATTATTCGACTTATATCGATTACGGGGCCTAATTGGACATATGAGCCATTTTCAGCTAAAAATAAATGAACGTGAATCAGTCAAAATTTCTATATAATTCGGCTTTAGAAAACGACTTATCCGATTGAATGCTTAGATAGCTCAAACTACAAAGCACAACTATTAAGAGAATTTTTTTTTAAATGGTTCGAATCAGACTATTGTTCCCAATTTTTCAAGAAAAATTGATAATTTAACAATTATAGTTATCTCAGAAAGAAAAGGTCCGACTCGGACCAGATTTATCTTCTTATTCACTAAATATTAGTGCTCAGTTTGAGCTATCTAAAAACTCTCGCTAAGTCTTAAAGCAATATACAAATTTTGGCAGCCAATGGCTGGCATGTGGCGATTATTCTCCTCCTCTCATAGTCTACGAGTGTGTAAGGTTACCCTTCTGTTTTTTCCACTGTTTACACGGTTGATTTCCGCCGTTTGATGATTGGTGGAATCTGAGAAAACTCTTCTTGTTTTTCTCTTGGTGTGGATGACACCATGATCAAAACGTGCGGTTCAATGTGTAACCAGTTTGGAAACAAGGAAGGCGGTGAATGACAGACCTTACCCCCTGCTATAGAAGCTTCTCGAATACATATATTTTGAGGAAGTTTCGCGATTCCGCTTTGTATTGTTAAAAATTTATATAGTGCAAAATGATAAACTCTGGCTAGTATAAGCAATAATATGTTATTTCGAATTACCGACTATGAAATAATTTGGTTAGTTTGAAACTTATAACAAACTGTACTGCATGATTTAAATTTTTTTTGCTTTGTCGAGCAGCCTACTTTATTTGTTCAGGTTTTTCTTACGAATTCTGATACTCTCTGTCATTTCATTTCTGTCAGAACGGTGCTATTCCAGAAAATCTTGAATCAATTTATCATGTATTTATTGCATCTCTTGCACCATCACTCCTAACCTAGTTGTTCGTAACAATTTAAATTAGATGCTCAAAAAAGGCCTCACGCAGGTTAGATACCCTCCGGAAATTACAAAAGACCATACGGTGCCGAATGGTGCATGAATCCAAATGGTGGATTTATCAAGGCTGTTGAATGTGCGAGTATACAAATCACTTCATCAAGTTATCGGAGTTTGCCTATCTACTGAGATTTCAATTGTGAACCTCGAACCTAACATCTATGAGAGGAAATCGGCCGCAAAAAATTCCAATCGGCCACATTATGGGACAATGCCCTGATCAATTATGGTAAGCTTGTGAGTGACAAAGTTAAAACTATTAAAAAAAGAAAACGTCTGTTACTTTTCCTTTCCATGATGATATTTCAGCATATTTTCATTAGAATATTTTGCCTGGACTAAACCTACATTACGTATCGGTTATGACTTTATGGTTAGTTCGTCCGCTGTCTGGTTCACAGCGCGCGTTTTTCAAAAATTGACTTACAATTGTCGAGCCCTCCACCCATTTAAGCCCTTTTGAATTCCACGTCATTTAATTAAGCCATATCTAAGATGATTTCAATAAACGCATCAAAGGGTGTATTATATTAGGCCTCGACCGAAAATGACCAAAAGTCTTAAGCGTAAATATCCTAGATCCGAAATTTTAAATTTCATAGGACCTTTTTTAACGGGGCCTCATTTATTGCTCGGAGGCCTAGTTTATATTCGACTGTTCTTCGAGCGGCAATCGTTTTTAAGATTTTTGCCAATAATTTTTTTTGATAATCTTTGACCAACCATTTTGCTCGGAATACCTGATAACAATTTATTAATTCAGTCAAAATATACCACTTTTGCGAAATAAGACAAACTACAATTATGTTTTTTTAAAACGTCTGGTGTTCTTCTTAATTTAAAACGTTTCTGATGCGTGACGGAAAGTTAATTTTGGGCAAAAAACTCAAATCTAAAGACAAAATCGAGACATTCTTTGATACACCGGTCCACAGAGCATATATCATTATTTGTTATCTCTTTCAAATCTGACAATAAATTTGTCGAAGATTTCCTGAAAAATCCAGGGTTTTATTAGGTGCTTTATGCGCCTCGTCTGTTTGTATCATTCAAAATTTAAAATCGATCGCTTAGAGGCAAGAAAGTAACACGACCGAAGCTAACAAGTTCAAGATCCATAATGGGGAGAATTGAAAATTTGTGAATTGCATTCAAATTAGGTCAATCTCGGTTTGCGTCCGAATAAAATGTAAAAAATTTTGTATTTGACCGAAAAAATCTCGGAAAATTCGAATCTTTTCCTAAGTGTTTTTCTTGATGAGGTATTTATGCTTTATTTTTGAACGCTATGATCGATGACCGTAATTTTTACTTGAACCAGGATAGCGCTGCAGATGTCATCTTGAACTACGAGAAATTTTTTTTTGAATGTCTTAAGAAAAGTCTTCACAATAATTTCTAAGATGGTTGAAATGAATCGGTAACCGACGGGGCTGTTTCTCGAGATCCATATATGGTTAACTTAATTTGTGCATTGATTTGTCATGGCTTTGCTTCCGAATCAATAAAAAATGTTGATTTGACGAAAAAAATTCCGAAATCTTGAATTGTTCCCAAGTATTTTCTATTAGTATTCATGCTGTACTTTTGAGCCTATCGTGACCTTAATTGTACTGGACGCGGTAGGCCTGCAATATCAATCTGCGGAGCATATAAAAAAATAGACAAAATGTCAGAAAAATGTCAAAAATTATTTTTAGATGTTGAAATGGCAAATTTTTGAGGTACCTAAACCTTGCATATGTGTGCATCAAAAACTAAATCAGATATCGAAAAAACGCAGCTCATAATACCAGTCTCTTTTGATTGCGAAAATGAAGCTTTTGTGTAAAAAGTTTTATGTCCATGTGCTGGAAATGATTTAATAAAACGCGAAGATACCGAAATCGGCAAATTATAACGTGTTCATTCATTGATTTTAGCAATAGACCTTAAATCAAATTTACTGAGAGCCTAGTTACCAAGAAAAACCAATATTAGTGGGCTTACGAAAAATAAAGAAAATTCTAATATCTCCTTGCAAAATGATTTATGGATAAAAGCCGAAATCGACTTTGGACCGTACGTCATACAAAAAACTATTTTGTTACTTTTTGACAAATCTCAGACATTTATCTTCCAACATACTGTTATTCAACATCGTACGACTCTTCCTCATCAAACTACACGTGTTTAAAAAACAGTGAAACGCGTCGTTATAGCCTTAAAGTATCCCGTCCTACATTTTCTGCAGTTATATTCATAAACAATGCACCTAAGTCAATTGTTTTGTTTTAACGCATAACAAACAACCCTAAATGACAACAACAAATTTTTCGAAAATTTTGCGTTTTTTCGATTTTTTCTAAGTATTTTTCTCAAAAATGTTCAAAATAACGTTTTGTGTTCAATTTGACCACTAACTTCAAAAATCGGGTTGACGTAAGCCACTCCTTTCTTTAGTGTTTCCCAGCTTTCTTTGAGCCTACTTTCGAAAAATCGAAGCACATTTTTTTTCGGAAAATTTTTCACGTGACTTGGAAATTCATATTTGTTTGGTCGAAATTGACAAAAAGCTTCTTAAGTTCTGTTTGTTTAGAGCTGCTTTTGAAAAATTTGAGTAAATTTTGAAAATTCTAGGGGGTTAGATTTCCGATAAAAAGTCAAAACCGGTATTTTGACCGGTTTTTACGTATTCTAGAATAAATAGCTACTTATCGACAAAAAGGCTTACCTAAAAGTTTTGTTACTAATTATACAGGTTATGTTAAAATTTAGTTTATTTCAAAAATATAACCTCAGAGGAGTAGGAATTTCCGTTTTGGCTTAGGTGGCTCTTGTGCGCTTATGTGTGAAGGAGTGGTCATCAAAAGTGTTGGCAAATTTTTTTCCGCAAGTTGAAGCTGTTCTCAAACTGGGCTAATCTGAATTATATCCTGGCGTGTTTCGCCAATATTTCATCGAGAATATGTCAATTTAGGGACCGGGATATCCTTAAGGGGGTTCTATAGGCAAAATGGACTTTTTGAATTGCTTATTTCTCTCGGCATTGACATAGGAAGTGTCTAAAACATTCTGATAAGATCGTTTGTAATCTCTGGAAGACGTTTGAAATTATATTTTCAAGATAGCATGTTGAACTAACCGGTAAATGAGGTTAACCAGGAGCAAAAAATTCTTGAAAACGCCGTATTTTTTTCGTCCTATTTAGGAATGTTTTAAAATTTGACATTATCTGCGAAATTCAAAGCCGGAAAGAATTGTTGTCGATTTTTTTAATTTTCTCACTTAAACGGTATCAAAGTTGGCGAAAAAGACTGTTTTTTGCTATTTTGGCTACGGAAAGTTGTATTTTTTTTCATGCTACATGGCAAACTATTTTACCGTGCACTATAGTTTTTTGTGATAATTGTCAACAAAATTGTTGTGTCCGATGTAACGATTTCATTTTTTAACTCCCAGGACGATTTGAAAATTTATTTTTGACATCCATTTCGTCCAATCATTTTTTTAAGACCAAACGATTCGTAAGTTGAATGTTTTTGGAAACGGTATTATAAACTATGACCAAATATTAAACCGTTCGAGCGCTAGAGCAGAAAAAATTTTTTTATTTTCGACAAGAAAAATTTTCAATAGTTTTTATGACTAAAAAAGCCACGTTGAGTTCAAAAATCATAAAATCAGACCTCTAGCTCTTTTAGTTTGAAAGATACGACTTGCCTATAGAACCTATATACTCAAAATAAGCTTGTTTCAAATTTTATGAAAAAAATTCCAGAATGTTAAATTTTTTCAAATTTTAATTTCTTTATATAATTAAACAATCTACGTGGAGATAAAAAATTCTAAAATCCAGTCAAAATAATTTTCAGTACAAAAGATATGGGCTGCCTATAGAACCCCCTTAAGGGTCTGTAATCCATATAGAATGAAATTGTCTTTTTAAATCTATTGAGATTTTCAAAATATTCAATAAAATCTGGTTAACCCTTATGCGCAGAATTGTTTCAATTTTGTGTAAGATTTTTCCACGACAACAACCATTTTCAATTTATGAATTCATATTTTTCTCTGAAGTAGCTGCACATATGTGAAAACCTACCTTCGAAAATAATTTTAGATTTAAAGATTTATGAGTTCTTCAATTTAAACTCAGACGGGGCAAGAAATTCTAACATTATGGAGGCTCAACCCATTGTTATGGATTTTAGCTTATATTAAGAATATCCAGAAAGGAGAGGCATTTCGCTTCAGACCACCACAAGGGCAGCAAAATTTATTAACTTATTTTATCGCCTGATAATTTTGTTTCCAAAAACTCAACTTCGGGCCCTGCTCAGGTGCATTTTCGTTGAAACAAACGTTAAATAAATAACTGATCTAAAAAACTCAACGAGAAAATAACTTTTAAACTTGAAATATCATTATTTTTTAAAAGTCGTTTCTAATTGGTTGACCAATCATCATTTCCGAGGAAGATTTTTGTTCGATTACTACAAAACTAAGACCAATACGTTCTTGACTTTTTCGATATTTTATTAAAGCGACCCTGAAGCCCTGTTTTTAGCCTATAAATGCAACCAGTACTCTTTCAAAATAAACAATAACTTTTAGTACATTAATAATGACAGTTGCGCCAATTGGAACACTCTCCTCACTTTATGCAGTAAGGAACAGGCTCCAGGAGCTGACGGCACTTGGGGCGATATCGCCTGGAACAAAGTCAATGTTGATGATCACTATCACGCTAATTATTATTACGACGATGCAGGTCAAGGACATTCCGACTTTGAAATTGGACTCCAAGAAGATTGGTATGGAAATAATAATATTGGCCAATGTGTAACTATTTATGTTACTCCATTTTCCCACTAAAAAATAAAATATAAATTTGCAAATTAGAGAAAAAATTCTTTATAGGGATTTTTCAAATGGTGCTTTCTGCGCATAAATTTTAAGATGATAATTGATGTGCATTGAAGTAATAAAATCTGGGTTGATCTATCAAATAAACTCGATAAAATAATTTTGATTCGTTTTATATCATAGGCATACCGGTTATGTCTCAATTTATCATGATTGAGTTTGCAAAATTTTGGCTGAAAATGAATTTGATAAATCAAACTGAAAGTTTAAACATAAAGAATTTATTTTTCCAATTTTTGAATTAAAAAGCGCTTCATCGACCTTTCTGACTTAAAATTATTGACACAAACATATACAAATATCATTCGATAGAGAATTAATTAAACTTTCAATTTCATGAAAAATAAAACTCAAAAATTTGTGTTTGTTTATTTATTTAGAAATTTTTTTCTATTATTAAAAAATGATGTTTTTATGTGTTGAACAACTTGATATTGTTTCAACTATAATATTTGTAAGATTTCAATAAATTTGACAAATATTGTAGGGATATGATACTTACTTTATATACTTTCTTTTTACTTGTTTTTCTGACTGACTATCACACATTTTGTCTAACAAATGACCACTGACTTATTATGTATTCGTGAATAAAATTCTATTTGTACACATCTTAATGAAAATTAAAATAGAATCTTCATTGAATCTACGGGGTTAAGGGCTGCAGTGCATTTTGACAGATTTGCACTTTTTAGATTTTTTTATCTTGATGGGAAACTTTTTTGCCACTTCAGAATTTTTCGGATAAAAACATTTTCGAACAAAAGTTCCACTTTTCAGTTTACTTGTTAAATCAGTTTTTTTTCAGATCGATTATGTTTACTTTATAAATCGTCTTTTGAAAAAACACTCAAAAAACGCGCTGTTTGCTATCAAGGTGTCTAAAATTAAAGTATAACTTATTTTTGATCATTTTGAATTCGGAGCCTTACAAAGGTTCTGGACCACCGTTTGAAATTTATAAATGGTTTTCATACGATTTCTACGTAAAAATCGAAAATTTAAAAAATTCGAAAAAACCGAAACTCCATGCATCATTCGCAAAAAATATTTTTCGGGGGAATAAAATATATTTCGAACGGTGGTCAGGCCGGCTTATCAATTTGGCAAGATTAAGTCGAATAAAATTTGGTAATTCTTTATTAAAAAGGGCTTCGATGGATTTCTCTTAAACCGTAGTTTCGTTCAAAAAATTATGTTTTAAAGTATTAACTAGAGTATCCCCAAGAAACAAAACGAGGACATATTTGAAAACAATAAAAGGTTGCATTCCCAATATAATTTTGCCGGTGATTTGAAAAAAATTAGTCCAAAAAATTTTGAACCAAAAATGAGGAAAATTTTCAAAATATTTCCAAATAGTTTCGACTAAAAATCCCAAAAAAGTGTCATATGATTTTTCAAAAAGCATAGAAAAAATACGTGGTTACCTACGCGGAAAGATGAAGAAGTCATTTTGAAAATTGTTTTTCGTTTATTTGTAACAAATAATGAAAAAATATTTGAAATTTCTAATGCGTTTTTATTTTTTCAAAAATTTCATATCGTGAATTAGAAATTTATATCGACAAAATTTCAAAAAAAGCAATAATATCGAAAATCTGAAGTTACAAAAAGTTGCTTGGATTATAAAACATTACTTTGATGTAATGAAAAAATATATAAACCCAGTAAATAATTTTATCACAAGAGCCCATATCGGTATCTGTCAAAATGCACCGAGGCCCTTAAAGCAAACTGCGAGAATAAGTCAAGGGTGGTTGTCGGGGGTTTAGCTTTTTATAAAAATAATTCATTAATCAATTATATTTGCAGATAAACTATAGTTCCGATTAAAGGTGCTGACAATCTGACAAATACTGTGACTAAATCCCCTGACCCTTAAGCATTAATTACTAGTTTGGTTTGAATACGTTCCCGTAATTCCTTATTATTGGATGTTCAGGTAAAGGGGCAGTGGGCAGAGTGGTCACCAAAGTTTTCTGGTGGTTGAGACTTTAAGAAGCAGCCGCCAGTCCTGTCCACTTTTCCTGGAATCTTTAGCACGTCCGAATTGTGGCACCAATCGGATAACAAAACCTAAATAATAAAGTTATTCACTAATCTCTACACCCCCTTGTGGGTTGTGGATGCAAAGAATACATGAGTCAAAAATGAATTAATATTTTGATTGGTTGAGCGAGGTCAAATAGCGGCTGGTCAAAATTAACCGGTAAAGTATGATTTGAATGTACCAAAAAAGCACGATTATCGATTTGCTGAATACGATATTATGAACTAGGGGTCATAAGTGACCGCAAAGTGGCGCTAGACGAAAATTAATATTTTGAATGAAAACCAAAAGTGATATTCCTCCATGATATACATTCCCATCTAGCGCAACCTTGTGGTCACTTATGATCTGTAGTTCATTATACCGTCTCTAGAAAACGATAAGTGTGCATCTGTTGGCACCGGAAGATATACTTTACTAGTTAATTTCGACCAGCTGGTACATCCGATAACGCTCCAAAAAAACACCTACTTGAAAACCATCTTTGCTTTCGAGTCCGCTTATTTTTGATAGCACTTTTTTGACTTCCATAAGAACCCGAGGACTAAAAAATAACTTTTCCCACCTTCAAAGCTTTTTTTTCGAAAAAATCTCAATTCCAAATAAATCTTTCGTATTTAAATGAGCAAACAAAAGTTCTCTACAAGATGGGCGAATAGAATCGGTACCCATGTTTGACTTTCGAAATTTTGTATTTCAAATCGTCCCAGTCAAAATTAATTCTACCAGTTTCTTATTTGTTTCGGGATTTCTATGAAAAATAACTAAAACAGCTTTATTTCTAATTCGGCCACTAGTATATTATAAAGTGGATATCCGGCAAATTTTAAAAAAACAACTGGTTTCAAGGAAATAATTTCGGTCATCCTGTAAAAAAATATTTTTGTTTTCACTGCACGTTTACTATTTCTTAACTGATGACCGTACAGTTTGGAATGATACGCTTAAAACTAGAGAGACTCGAATATCACATTATATACAATAGCTAATTCGATATAATTTCTCAAAAATAGATCACTAATGTGAAAAGCTTATAATTCTCCAAATACCTGAGCCGTCTACCTTCGCTTATTACAAAGTAACACCGGTGTTAGCAGTGCTGCATCACTAACTAATTTGTGTGCCTCATGGAGATTCAATACATTTTTGAGAAAAAAAGTAAGGAAATACGATAAAATTTGAAAGTTCTGCGAAAGGATATTATTTATTTTCAAACAGAGGACAATTTCATCAATTAAAAAACTAAATAAATATAGAAAAATGTAACTGTTTGCGAAATTTTATTTGATTTCAGCGTCAAAATCTTCGCAATAAAACTCTCTCAGCCAGCTCCATCGATTTTTTTTTGATGATTGTGAACAGCATGTTTCTATAGAATTACATTTTGTAACATATTCATAAGTTGCTTTCATTGAGTTTTTGAAAAATGGTTTCAGTTTCGTTAATTCCGGAAACTCATCCAGAAATGAACTTTTGCCTTCTATCTCGCTTTGTAATGGGTTTGAATTACAACTTTATTTATCGAAAAAAATAATCAGAGAAAAATTATTTATTGATTATTTCAAGAGTGAAATACTTATAAAAATAACAAATAAACACGTGATATTGACAGTTTTGTTATTATAAAAACTATTGAAATTGGATGACAAAAATTTTCACCACAAAAAATTTCAAATTCTTTTTATTTTTAACATGTTTCATCAACTAGACGGATTAAAACCTGATTTCCAAATAATTTCGATAAATTATAAACTGTTTTTCGAATCTTTTACTTATTGATCTATGATTTTTCTTAGATAATTTGTCGATTTGTTAATTTGTATCGTTCCTTATTTAAAATACTTAATTAAGACCCCTTCTTTTTCTTGTCAAACCTTTATCTCCGGGTAAACAGTATGGCACTGGCTTTTCTAAACAATAAAAACCTTTACCTGGTACAAAATCAAATCCAAGGTTATTCTTCAGATCAAAAAAGTTGAGCAAATGCGAAAATTCGGACCCTGGGTCGAATCGAATTGCAGTCAGTAGTATGTTAGTGAAGGCCAATTGAAGCCAACTTGTTGCCAAAACTTTACACTTGCAATTCCATTCAGGTCTGGCAGATTGGTACATTTTTTATAGCCATATGAAAGAGCCTATAAAAGTTTAAAAAAATTTCACTTCACTAAGGGTGTTCATTCTTGCAAACGTTTATATTTTTAATTTTTTAACGTAGTTGAGTATTTGTGGAAATAAAAAAATAACCTTTTCATTGGAACGCTATTTTCAACTCAACCTGACTTTTAAAGTTTTTTTAAGGCGAAGTTAATACATTTCAGCCAGTTTCGGCTATAATGCGCTAAAAAGTAAGTTGATCATTCTGCAAATTAAAAAATTTCATCAATATCAAAGTTTTTTTATGAAAAATGGTCAAAAATGACGAAAAATAGAGAAAAACAATTTTTTAAAAATAAAAATTGACCTTTAATTGCGTTTTGATATCGGAAAATGACCTGACTATCACAAAAAAGACGCCTTTTGCACCGGACATTTCATTGAAAATTATTTGCAAGAATAAATTTTATAAACATTTTTTGCCAAATGGCACTAACCGGTTGTACAACTTAGTATTGTGAATTTTATTAGTAGTTCAGAAACGATATTCGTTTGACCCTTCCATCGGTTGACATACAGAAACAAAATAGATACCAAAAAATTTCACGAGTGATTCTGCCTGACTTTTCATGAGTAATTCAAAAAATTACTAATAAAAAAATTTTGGGCTTGATTTGCGAACAATTTTCACAATATTTCTAAATAAGTCGGAAAATAAAAATTACATGATTTTTTAAACAGCCGTCAGAAAATATGAATCCAATGTAGGAAAAAAGTTAAATTGGTGTTTTTTGTCGTTTACCCACAAAATTCAATTAAATAATCAGAAAAAATTTTGGATCAAAAATGCAGAAAATTTTCATAATGTATTGATTTTTGGAATTTTTGGCTAATTCAGTAATAACAATTCGAACTCAAATTTTCCTAAAATAGACAAAAATCATTTTAATAAGCTGGAACACATTTATTCTGGTTTAGCTAACGATAATAAGCACAAAAAATAAACTAATTATATTCGTTAGTTATATTGACTACAGTTGTTACCCTTTAAAGGATGGCAAATTTGACAAATTCTCGGTGATGTATTTTAAAAACTAAGAGCTCGAGAGAAAAAACGAATAAACTTATTGGTAGATATATTCCTAATCTGACAAAAAAGTACATCACAAATTTTTTTTGACCATCACACCAATAGTCACAGTATCTTCACAAGATGACTTTTTCCAAACTGCAAAATCTATCTCTTCCCAGACCAAAGATCCAATTAAGCTGAAATTTTTACAGATCTCGTAACCATAGCGTGACCATCATTTAAGTTAGATTTTTTTCAATCCGGCGATTGACCAAAAAACGACGTTTTTGACAATCTTACTCAAAAATCTATCGCATCCGAGGATACATTTGAGCTTTTATGCAATTTCCGGCTAAAACTCGAAATATGAATTTTTCAAGGTCACGTGAAAAACTTCGATTTTTTCGAAAGTAAGCTCAAAAAAAGCCACGGAAACACTGATCAGAAATTTGGCCTATGTCAAAATTATTTTTGTAGTTTGAGTTGTCAAATTTAAGCAAACGTTATTTAAAACTTCATGTTTTTGAAAATACTTAATTAAAAATCGAAAAAATGTGAAAATTTTGAAAAATTGTGATGCTTTGGTTGGTAGTACATTTTGTTATCACCGCGATAAAATTTGTAACATTTTTAATGCGTATGAGGCCTTATTTAATCAGCCATCCATACCTCCTTTAAGTGCCCATCTACTGTAGATCCTTTTAACCAAATGCTGCAATTGCTTTCACCCATTAATTATTCCAACAAAACTTTGGCTAAGATTGGCCGAAACTTACATACTACTACTGTCCCATCCATAACAAAGAAATTTTTACCGAAAATTTCATCAAAAATTTGTATCGTTTTCCAAAAGTCCGAAAATTGAATGAGTTTATCAAAGTACATTTGAACAGATTCGGGAACTTTGACAGAATTTTCATCAATCGTCGAATTTACTGCCAAATCGATAAATTGTTTAATTCCAATGCGAAAGTTATGATTTCTGTACATGTGTTTTGTGTGGGAATAAATCCTTCGTTGGGGTCAAGCTAATTTAGAAATATATTTATACACTTGTACAGCAGGGTCCGGCGGATTGGTGAAAGTTTTTTCGCTCAAAACCTTCACCTATTCGCCGGACGTCTGAGAAGGTACCCTTTGATTGGTCAATAAACACAAGGGAGCATACCATTAACGCCTTGACACATTACTGAGCCGCGATCTTGTGCCGCGAATCTGCTGTGCCGCAAAAGTGTAGATAAGTTGCGCAGTAGGAAGTTAAATCAATTAGGAAAGCTAATTGCACAATTTAGCATTTAATTATTTTTAAAAAACTTTAATTATTATTTAAAAAAATAATTTAATTATATTTTCCTTTCTTTGTTGAAAACAGAATAATTGCCTCATGAATGAAAATAACGAGCGGAAATGTAGGCGCAGACATATTGTTTACCACTATTTCATCATTATCAGAGGTGAGAAATTATCGTTCATAGACGAACCCGATAAGTATTTTGAATCGGAGACCAGGTTAAGGAACATAAGGTTTCACTTAATTTTATTTACTAGCATCTCATATAAATACGCTATGGTTTCTGCTAGAAAACATTCAAGTTAACTTCACTTTTCCACAGCGGAAATTGAAGGTGATTAATTTTTGATTGTCTTAATATAATTAATTAAAAATTCGAGCTCTATCCTTTATCTCAATAATTCAAAACAATTAATCCCTAACACTAAACCTTTCCATAAATATTAGCACTTCACAGTGCACCGATATTGTTCCGAAAAAATTGCTCATTTTCGCAGCACAGCTCGCGGCACAAATCGCAACCTGCAGCATTGTCAGGCGTTTTGGTATGCACCGCAAACACAAGGCCTAGATTATATAATTTAATTAAAGGGTAGTCAGAAGTGAGAGATTTAGGCTGCATTTTGCTCTAATATTTGCTTAACAAATGCAAAGTGAACCGTTTTGAAACCTAGAAACGACTTATTCGATAATTGTCTCATGCCAATAATTTGAATTCAGCTTCTAGAATGCCATTTAGTTTATACATAATAATCGTTGACAGGAGATGCGCAGCATCACCAAAAAGAGTATATTTTTCTAAAAGAACAATTTTGGCTTATCATCAGGGGAGTTTATGTGATTAGAGGTAGTCTGTCAACCAGAACTCTGGTGGTTAGTCCTGCTCACGCAGTTGAAGCGCAGTCTCGGTTGGGGCGTATCGTGAAAAAAACACCTCTATGAGTTAATTCTCAGGTAAAATTTGGGAATTTTAGATTGAGGCTGCAAAAATTTTTTTGATTAAAGGCTAAAGGTCAGCAACTTTAACACTCAAGCTTTAAAATTCCTCTGTGAATGAAATAGAAATTAAACAATAACAAGTGTGATAAAGTTTAATTTCGTACTTCAAATTTTTAAAATGGGGAAAAGAAAGTTTCATGTTCCATATGAATATTTCGAAAAAAGATTTTATGCCATAAAAGTTTATTTAAACACCTCAAGCTTAAGGGCCTCGGTGCCTTTGACAGATACGCGATATTTGGCTCTTGATGAAAAACTTTCACTGGATAGAAATATTCTTCCCAAGTATACCATCGAAGTGATGATCATATAATCAGGCAACTTTTGTAACTAGCTGAATTTGCATTATGCGCCATCTTTACATGAAAATATTGCCGTTTCGAATAGAACTTTCTAAAATTCGAGAAAATTATGATGGATCTATGGAATACAAAGCTGTCCAAAGAATAATCAAAATAAAGCTCTATATGTTGATCTTACGTTCAAATTAGTTTTTCTCAGATATTCTTTATCAAACATCAACGAAAAAAACTTTACAAATACTACTAATTATCTTTTTGACTCAGCGTATCCGAACAGATGCATTTGCGAATTATATGACCATCTTTTGTAAATATTGACGCACTCAGAGGATATAGGTCAGTATGATTTTTGGTTCAAAATAATTAAGAATAACATTTGTGAACGAATAATTTTCTCATCCTTCTTTTCAAAAATTTTCAAACTAAGGTTTTATTGGATTCATTGAGCTGAAATTATAGAAATGGCCTACTTTTCCACTATATTTGTAATATGCACGAAATAAAAGTCAGCCTTCCTTTAGTCAAAAAATTAAAAAATATGTTCAGCGCAGAACTTGCCTAATCGGCTAAGCCGACCTGTCGAACCGTTTTTAATTATTTCATTTTACCCCTCGTGAGAATAAAATTACGCTACCTACCAGACCCACCCCTAACCCCGAGAACAGGCCTCACCCACAATTGGCTATCGACAAATTCGCTCAGCCCTGAAACCGAGGTGTTGTTCCTCAAAAGAAACCTCACAATTTTATCAAAAGGATTCCATGTATTTATACTATAATAAATCTTGAAAAACGGTACTATCGAAATCAAAAAAGAACAATAATGTTTCTATTAAACCAAATATAATAAATAAAATTTTATTAGCAATATGAAATACTCAAGATGTATTTATAAATAAAAATTAGCTACCACTCAAAAAAACTATCACTTATCGCTCATAGATAAATTTAAATTGCTGGAAATACGCCAGAAAAATCCTAACGCTACTTGAGTCGTTATAAATAATAACATATCATCAAATTATTGTATGAGGAAACTCAGCAAAGTATTACAGACCCGACTCTGAGAAGAATCATAAAAAATGACAAAAAATTTGATCTTCAAAAAGAAAAAAAAATAGTTAACGTGAAAAATGGCCTTTGATGGGACATTCATCGAACAAAAATTGTCTGCAGATTTTTAAGACGAATCAACTGTACTAGATTTTCAACATTAAACGCTAAAACTACAAATTTATAAAATAATTTTTCTATTTACAAAAATATTCAAATAAGCCTATCTTTTGGGCATTCGAAACGCCTATCTTTTTACCCAAGAAATTTCGGAAAAAAACACAATTTTTTGCCTTTCACCTATCCGCCGGACGGCAGGGAGAAAAATTTTTTATTTTCAGATGGGTTGGCGATTGCGGAGGCCAACGTAGGTTTGTCGTAGGTTTCACGTATCCGCCTTCACCTATCCGCCGGACCCTGCTGTATATTATATATATATATCGAAAATCCTCCCTACTGGAATTCCCTGTCCTAGCGTCATAATGTGTGACGTCAGAAAAGGTAGTGACGTTGTCTGCTTCTTTTCTGTGATTCAGATTCCTCGCTCTGAATGGCTTGGCCAATGGAATTCTTCAAATGGTTCCACTCGTTCTTATTGTTTTACAAAGCGAGACTAGTAGTGAGGTCAGCGAGCGCAAGAAGTCGGAGGCTGTATCTCGAGATCCATACATGGGATAAATTAAATTTATATTGCATTCAAATTTTTGTCATCGGTTTGCGTACGAATCAATAAAAATTTTTGGATTTGACCAAAAAAAATTCGGAAATTCGAATTTTTCCTAAGTAATTTTTCAGTATTTATGCTTTATTTTTTGAACGCTATGATCGATNTTTTAAAGCAGCCAAAAAAGACATTAATGATTCCCGTGTATTCTAAAAAACATTTTGTAGAGTGCCGAAATGTTATCACTGGGTCCAAAATTCAACAAAGAGTCGCGATTGGTGTCCAAGTCAATAAGAAAATCGAACACATGGAACGTGTCGATCACAAGCACGTTGGATGGTGGGCTTCTCACGCTGAAGGGTAAGTTTTATAAAGTTCATATTTGGTCAAATTAGATCATAAGTGAGCTTTTATCTTGACCATTTAAACATAAGTGAATCGATGGAATTTGATTATTCGACTTATATCGATTACGGGGCCTAATTGGACATATCTGTATAATCTAAAAAAAACATGGCTCTTTTTCTGCTGAAAAAAGCCTTTGTGGTTGAAAGTTGTGGTTACAACTTTCAAAAAAACCACAAGCTTTTTCAGCCGAAAAAGGGACCATTTTTAAAAGACTGATTGCGGTCACCACCCGTCTGTCGTCCTTAAAAATATGAGGGCCTTTTTCTTATAAAAAACTCATAAAATAAACCGCAAAACCAAAACTTTTGTTAATATCTATTCACACTTTTGTTAATATCCCGGCCCTGATTAGGAAACGTAGTGTGTTTTTAAGTAGTAGAGCCGGGATATTAACAAAAGTGTGAATAAGGGATATGAGCCATTTTCAGCCAAAAATAAATGAACGTGAATCAGTCAAAATTTTTATATAATTCGGCTTTAGAAAACGACTCATCCGATTGAGTTCTTAGATAGCTCAAACTACGAAGCACAACTATTAAGAGAAATTTTTTTTTAAAATGGTCCGAATCAGACTATTGTTCCCAATTTTTCAAGAAAAATTCATAATTTAACAATTATAGTAATCTCAGAAAGAAAAGGTCCGACTCGGACCAGATTTATCTTATTATTCACTAAATATTAGTGGTCAGTTTGAGCTATCTAAAAACTCCTTCGGATAAGTCGTTTTCAAAAGCCGAATTATATACAAATTTTGGCAGAAAATGGCTGGCATGTGCGAGGAGGCCCCGTTATCTTTATATCTATAGAATTTCTCGATCGCTTTTTTTGAGAATTTCTCGATCGCATTTGTATTGTTAAAAAGTTATATAGTGCAAAATGATTAAACTCTGACTATATAAGCAATAATATGATTTCGAATTACCACTATTGAAATAATTTGGGTTATTTGAAATTATAACAAAAATACTCATGATTTTAATTTTTTGGCTTTGTCTACAGTACTTTATTTTCAGGTTTTCTTAGGAATTCTGAATCTGTCATTCATATTCTGTCAGAACTATTCCAGAAAATCTGAATTAATTTCTGTATTTATTGCATTCTTGACACTCACTCCTTAACTAGTTTCTAACAATTTTAAAATTCAGATGCAAAAGCCTCACGCAGTTAGATACTACCACTGGAAATCAAAAACCATACTGTGCCAATGGTGTCATGAATCCAAATGGTGATTACAATGCTGTTAATGTGCGAGAACAAATCACTTCTAAGTACGGAGTTGCATCTGAAGATTTCAATTTGAATGAACCTAACATGAGAGAAATGGCCGCAAAAATTCAATGGCAACATTATAGACAAGCCCTTGATAAAGAATTCTTGGTAAGCTTTATAAATTAAAATATTAAAAAAAGAAAACGTTTACTTTTTTCCCATGAAATTCAACATATTTCTCATTAAATATTTGCCTGACTAAAAATACGTATGGTATGATTATGGTGAGTTCGTCGCTGATTGGTTCAGCGCGGTTTTTCAAAAATGGTGTAAATTGTCGAGCCCTTCACCCTTTAAGCCCTTCTGATTCCACGCATTTAAATTAAGCCATATTAAATGATTTCAATAAACGCATCAAAGATATATTTAGGCCTCCCGACCAAAATTTGACCAAAATTCTAAGCGTCAAAAACTATCCTAGATCCGAAATTTTCAAATTCATAGGACCTTTTTAACGGGTGCTCATTTTTTGCTCGAGAGGCCTAGTTATATTCGACTGTTCTTCGAGCGGCAAATCAATTTTAAGATTTTTGCCAAATAATTTTTTTTTGAAAATCTTTGACCAAACATTTTTGCTCGGAATACCTGATAACAGTATTTATTAATTTCAGTCAAAATATACACTTTTGCCGAAAGAAGACAAACTACAATTATGTTTTTTTAAAACCGTCGTGTTTTCTAATTAAAACGTTCTGATTGACGGGAAGTTAATTTTGGCAAAAAACTCAAATCTAAAAACAAAATCAGACATTCTTTATGGATAACCGGTCCACAGAGCACAGATCATTTATTTGTTAATCTCTTTCAAATCTGACCAATAAAATTGGTGGAAGTATTTCCTGAAATCCAGGGTTTTGATTAGGTGCTTGTATCCCGCGTTGTTTGTATCATTCAAAAATTTAGAATCTGTCGCTTAAGGCAGTAACCGACGAAAGCTGCATTTCAAGATCCATACATGGGAGAAATTTAATTTTTATTGCATTCAAAATTATGTCATCGGTTTGCGTCCGAATAAATTAAAAAATTTTGTATTTGACCAAAAAAAATTCGGAAATTCGAATTTTTCCTAAGTTTTTTTTTGAGTATTTATGCTTTATTTTTGAACGCTATGATCGATGACCTTAATTTTACTTGCACCAGATAGCCTGCAATGTAATCTTGAACTACAAAATTTTTTTTTTGAAATTCTTAAAAAAAATTTCAACAATATTTCTAAGATGGTGAAATGTAACGTAACCGACGGAGGCTGTTTCTCGAGATCCATATATGGTAGAAACTTAATTTGTGTTGCATTTGAAATATTGTCATTGGTTTGCTTCCGAATCAATAAAAAAATTTGTGATTTGACGAAAAATAAAGTTCCTAAATTAGGATTTTTCCCAAGTATTTTTTTAGTATTCATGCTGTATTTTTGAGCCTATTCGATGACCCTAATTTTACTTGGACCAGTTAGCCTGCAATTAAATCTTGCGGACCAATACAAAATAGAAGAATCTCGATAAAAATGTCAAAAATATTTTTTAGATGGTGAAATGGTCAACATTTTGAGGTACCTGAACCTTGCATATGTGTGCATCAAAAACTAAATCAGATATCGAAAAAACCAGGCCATAGTACCACGTCTCTATTGATTGCGAAAATGAGCTTTTTGTGTAAAAAGTTTTTGATTCCAGTGCTGGAAATGATTTTAATAAAACGCTGAAGATACCGAAATCGGCAAATTTAACGTGTTAATTTCATTGATTTTAAGCAAATAGACCTTAAATCAAATTACTGAGGCCATATTACCCAAGAAAAACCAATTATTAGTGGGCTTACGAAAAATAAAAAAATTTTGATATCTCCTTGCAAAATGATTTTATCGGTAAAAGCCGAAAATCGACCTTTTGGACCGGTACTACTGCCGGTACCGTCATACAAAAAACATTTTGTTACTTTTTTTGACAAACTTAGACATTTATCTCCAACATACAGTTATTTCAACATCGTACGACTCTTCCTCATCAAACTACAGGTGTTTAAAAACAGTGAAACGCGTCGGTTACAGCCTTAAGGG
>SCLH01000065.1:188006-220473 GCA_004367855.1 Oikopleura vanhoeffeni | reverse complement strand
AATAAAAAATGATGAAAATTGAAGGAGTAGGTACGAACTGCGTGTCTTTTTAAGAGGCGTTTTGAAAGCGTAGGTGTCGGCGTAGGTGGGATTGTATCAGATTACGGTTAAGTTTAAAATTACCGCGAAGGTTGGTTATGTTAGTTACAAATGTTTTTGGAATATCACCCTTGCTAGTTTGACGTGAAATGACCTCGGAAGAGGCTCAAATTTGCGACACCCACTTCCTTAAGGCAAAGTTACATAATTTGTTTTCTAAAAACGGCATTATCATCGGTAAAACAACCGTTTTAACTTATTTTCTCCTCATTTAAGTCTTAATTTTAAAATTAAAAATGATGAAATTTATGATCAAAAATATTTGTTAGGTGGCTTAAATTTCCATGATTGCATAAGTTCGTTAAATTTTTTAAATCGCTTGTTATTTTCGAATATTAACAGCAACAACTCTCGAAGTAAATTCTAATCCAACATTAAGAACTCAAATTTTGAACTTATGTCATCTTTATTTAATTTTTCTTAGTATTTTGACTCATGTCCAAAAGCAGCAAAATCTTCCTTGTAAATTTTCTCATTTCCGAGATCACGATTTCCAGCCGATATCAGTATTGGAATTTCAGAGTCACAGTTTCGCAGAGAATCGAGAAAATCGGAGCTTGCGCTGATCGAAACGAAGGTAAACTTCCAGGCTGTCCTTGACTTTATCGTGTGGCATTCCTTGCGCAAGATCGCCTGAATTTGTTATATAAAATTTTACACTGATTTCATACCTTTGCCTTCAAATGTTGGATTTTTATTCGAAAACCATTTCAGATTTAACAAAAGGATTCAAACATAAAAGTTTGAAAATCGTCCGATTCGGAAGAATTTTTTTTTTTGAAACTGTGTCGTCATTTTTTGCTCTATTTGAACTCAGTTGAATAAGTCGCTTTAAAAAGTCGAAATTTTAACGGTTTGACACCCTATTATTTACTAAGAGACCCTTTGGTTGTGAAAATAATCTGTAATACCGGCAACAGCCGAAAAATAACATCGAAAATTTACCTGTGATTGCAATAAACGCAGGTTTTGGATTCATTTTGTTGATATCTCTGCATAAGAGCATCATTCTGTGATCATCTTCGAAAATTGAAAAATTACATTTTTTTAAAATAACATTTCCATTTCCCTTATTCACACTTTTCTAAATATCCCGGCCCTACTACTTAAAAACACAAAACGTTTCCTAATCAGGGCCGGAATATTTACAAAAGTGTGAATTAGTAAAGATTATCTTTAGTTAGGATCCTTAGTAAGGATTCCTTATTCTATAATTTATTCTATTAGTAAGTTTTTTTTCAACTCAACCTAATTCCCAGCTAGTTCCGTCACCCCCATTTTCTTTGTTGTATTTTCCAAATTGTGGATCGGTAAAGATAATAACCTTAAAATGGAGTCATAAATCGAAAAATTTCGTTTTTTCGCTTTGACAACCGGGGATCGGCACAATTAGATCGGATAAAAATTTAAAATGTGCAAATCCCTGATGACAACCACTGTAAAATTTCGAGTTTTCAATACACACAAATGAACATCATATTTTTTGTAACTCATGAGAGAACTTCTCGCTACTGATTGTTTTGCCACCAGAAAATTGCCGGATCCTCATTTGAATTGTTTCATAGATAAGTCAAATCAATTTGAAAAAAATGGGACTTTGTTTAAACTAAAGTAACAACCAAAATTCAATTTGGTTGAAAAACCCATTACCAGGCTTCCAAAAGTGATGGCTTTTATCTCTTTTCTATCACTTTTCATAGCAAAAGAAAGATAAATTTAAAAACCTGCTCATAACCTAGTATCACATTATGAACTGAACTTTGTTTTTGAATCGAAAATGCTATCAATCTAACAAAAATACTTAGTAATGATCACTTTTACAAATTAAGGGGGTACTCATCGGTTTTTTATTTCAGGCTAGGGACATGATAAATACACCAAATGGATTCAGAAAGGCCAGAAAATCCATTTCTGGTCATATCATAATAAAAAATATCGAAAATATTCTCAAAATTTTCTAGTTCTTTCGGACTTTTTCTGAGTATTTTTTTGGGGAAAAATTCATAAACCTCAATTTTAATGAAAAATGCTAGGAATAAGTACAAGTGATAAGCAGCTTTTATTTCAGTTTTGCAAAAGCTTTAGTTTGAGGGTACTTTTGATACAATCGGATCGAAATAATTTTCTAGAAACTCGAAAAATTGACTTCCGGTTGAACTAAAATGCAATTTTTTAGTAATAAGAGCTATGATCAAAAAAAAGTTTTAAACAAGAAATTAAGACGACATATTTTTCTAACTAATACAAAAATTTTAAGAAAATTTTTTTTCAATTTAAAATTTTATCGTTTTCATGATTTTAGAATATATCCGACCAAAATTTCAACCTGACATAAGCAGATTTTTTGTTCAGTAGATCATGAGCTTTCATTTGGTGAAATTTTTAACTTAATCTGATCAACTTAATTGTTCTAGAATTCTGAAAAATTGACATCTGGCTGTACTCAAATGCAATCTTCTAGTAATAGGAGCAATGATCGAAAGAAAGTTTTTCACCAGAAATGAAGAAGACATGTTTGTCCAACTTATTTCAAATTTAAAAAGAAATGTACCGAATCTTTTTTGAGAAAATTGAGCTACAAATTATAAAATATCATAAAATGACGGTTTTTCATTATTCTAGAACAGGTCCGATCAAAATTTTGCAAAGAAAAATCCGATTGTCGTAGATGGGATACAACTCGATATCCTGACAAAAATTCATATAGCCGCTTTAGACAAAAAATACATTTAACAAGAAATTAGTGTTCTAGAATTCCCCCTCCACCAGGTGCTGTGTTGCTCGAAAATTTTAGTTTTACTTTCGTTCAAGAGACGAAGGATAGATCTTCATATAAGTTGATTCACAATTTCTATAACTTGTTTTGTTTTATTCTGAGCCCTGTTTCAAAATATAAGAAACCGTTGAGTATCCCCTTAACTCACCTTATAATTAGTTTCATCTATTTTTTCACTGACAATTCGTCCAAAATCAAGAAAGTGCTTCACTGGATTCATCAAATTTGTCAACCGAGTTAAAAACCGACCGAAAAACAGACATTTGTAATTTCATGATCAATTTTTTTTATTAATAAGGTCATTTAGAACCAAAAACGTACTTATATAGTCGGAAGAACATAGATCAGCTTGATTTTCATGATCAGACATGATCGTTTTATGATTTAATTGCTTTATCAATAATACACTTATGAAATTTCTTGAGAAATTGTAATATATTTTAGGTCAATCAAAAAATTGAGAATTTTTCGACGTTTCGACATTTATTGTATAGGCATTTTCCAGAATAAAAATCTCATTTTTGGTTCGAAAAGCCATTACGCAAATCCGGCCTCAGTTCTTTTGAATTTACTCATGAAATTAACAGTAAATGACATTTATTGACTTTTTGATTGAAAATTATTAATATCAAATGGAGCCAAAAATTGACAATCGCTGTGCTCCGAATGGGAGACTACGATTTTGCATATTTTATTATGATTTGAAAGTTTTAAAACGGTATAAGGGTGAATTTCCAGGGATTTTAGGCCAAAATAAAGTGCATAAAAGTAATAATTAGTGACTGGTTTACCATAAAGGCATCTGAGACGGCTCCGCTGGTAACATTTTATTTACAAAACCGAAAACAGTTTCAAAAATGAGGGGAATTTCGAAAAAAAACAATTATACTTAATGTAACGTTATGAATGGTTTAATTTTCTGATCAGTGTGAAATACTCTCCCATATGTTGTTCACACTTTTGATAATATAGGTCGATGAAATATTCCCCCAAGGAAAATTGAGCTTAATTCGGCCAAGCTGATTGGTCTTCGCCCTAGATTATCAAAAGTGTGAACAAGGGATATACAGTATATCATATACTGTATATATCATATACAGTATATCATATGTTACATACTGTATTTAGTATTTCTTTTTAATACAAACTTTTTTGACGAATTATTTTGAATTAAATCATTGATCGGACATGAACTCCTTTTCTGTATGCTTGATAATGAATAAGTTATTGACATTGAGTAACAAAATAAAGAAAAATTAAACCATCGATAAAAAGTTTTACGAGGTATCCATTAAAATCTGAAATTCACGACCACTAGATTTATTAGATATTAAATTCTATATAAAGAGTTGATTCGTATGCGAAATATATTTATTCAATTTTAAAAAACGGTGATAAAAATCAGAAAGAGAATTGTAGTTTCAAATAAGGATTGTTATTTGGAGATATATCAATAATTTCGGTTTTTGCGATCAAAGAATTTGAAACTTTGTTAACATTCCCATTTTGTTGTGTTGAGTTCATGACTTTTTGCACCCTGGGTTGAACGATATGTTTTTATCTGATAAGTTTGGTTCTCGATTCGCAAATTTTTTTCCAACTAAAGTTTCTCCTGAAAGTAAATAGAGTGGCCACACCGAGAAATTTTCGGCTTTCAGAAACGACTAATCCGATTAAGTTCTAAGTAAGCTCAAAATGCATACACATATGTACTATATCATTTCATAATCTTAAAAGCCTTAGAATTTAATTATCTGTCGTTTGACACTTCTCTCGAGAAAATCTGATTATATTTATCAGATTGAACTCTGTAGATAATTGTATAGACCCACTTTTCCTAGGACACTGGATTTGACTTATGTCCCTTTACGAGGAAGATAGATATTTTCTAGTTTGGTCTAGTACATTATGTACGGTTAGTTGTACCAATGTACTAGACCAAACAAGAAAATATATATCTTCTTCGTAAAGGGATATAGTATAAACTCAATTGGATGACTCGTTTTCAAAAGCCAACTCTTTTAGGTGTTGAAACCCTCTTAACTTCTGAGAGGCACTTTTGTTGAGGAAAAGATATTAATCATATGCTTTAAATAAATGCTAATAATTAATTTCCCTCGAACAATTAAGGTTCTGATTTTTTGAAAAAATAATGTCCAAACTTTTAATTTACGTCGCTTTTATTTTCCCTCCAATGGTTTTTGCTTTTGGCAATTTCAACGCTTGTTTTAACTGTGCGCTTGTGTACAGCTGGCATAGCGAATATAATGAAAATATAAGCTCTTTTGAAGATTTTTGTCGATTCGAATGTTTATCCGGAATTGTACCAGGTTTGTTTTCAAATTCAATTTATATATGGTCATATGGTCAGAAATGTGTTGAGTAATACATAATAGATCTATGTGCACAAAAAACACACGGTGTGTGTTACACACCACTAATTTGAAAAATTTTTCGCTGATTTTGGCAATTTTGATACCCTAATACGTGCTTTCAACTTAGCAAAGGTACTGAAATATACTTTCACTGCCTTTCTTGTCCCCACTATAAGAAAATATTAGCTAAAAATAAACAAGATTACTCTTTTCGATATTTAAAAACCCAACAAAAATCTCAGCTCATTTACGAACACTTCCAATCCCACTACTCCATAATTAAAAGAAAATTTAGAAACTACTTTCACCGTATTCACACTGAGGATTTTTTCACCAAAACACGCTGCCCCAGTTTGAATATACAAAAAAATATGAATCTTTTCTCACTTTACTTAAGAATAGGTAATTGCATTAAACTTTTACTTTTGAAAATGGTTCTAAACTACCAAAACGTCATGTTTTCATAATAAAATATACAATATATTACTCAAAAGTGTTCTGAACAGGCGAAATAGCGAAGCAAAATTAAACTAAAGCAAGGTAAAGCAGTAGCTCAAATAGCCAGTTTAAACTTTAAATTCCAATTCAATCCCAGACAGGCATCTCGTACTATTATTTTTCAGTTTTCAACTTATTCGAAATTTATTTAAAAAAAAATTTAATTTTTTGTGAAAAGTGTCAGGTCAATACAAAATTTCAGCATTTGAAAGATCCCAGAATATATCGGAAATTGTGTCTGGCTGTTTTTTCAAAAACTTCATCACCAAATTATAAAATATCATAAAACGTGGTTTTTTTCATTTTTAAACAGGTTGTCTTAAGGGCCTCGGTGCATTTTGACAGATTTGCACTTTTTCAATTTTTTTGTTTTGATGGTAAACTCTTTGTCCCTTCAAAATTTTCGGATAAAAACTTTTTCTGACACACGTTGCCACTTTGAATCTCACTTTGTATAATCTGAATTTCTCCAGATTCATTATTTTTACTTTATAAATCGTCTTTTAAAAAAAACACTCAAAACGCGCGTATGAAAGTTACGTGTCCAAATTACAGTAAAATTTATTTTAACACATCGGAAGAAATATCATTTTTCATGAGTTAAATGAAATAAATTTAAAACGGTCGACAGGTTGGCTTACCAATTAGGCAAGTATTGGTGAAATATTTTTTTTTTAATTTTTGACTAAGAGGGCTGAACTTAATTTCGCGCAGACCGTATCTTCATTCAAAAAAGTATAAAGAGCAAGGAAACAAAACGAAAGCATATTTGAATATAGTGAAATTAGTCATTCCTAATATTTTCAGCTCAGGATTCCAAAAAAATTAGTTTGAAAATTAGTTGAAAAAGTTTCCAAATATTTCTAATTATTTTTGACCAAAAATCACTGAACCATGTCATATGGTTTTTCAAAGAGCATATAAAAAATATGTGGTCACCTAGTGGAAAAGTTAAAGTAGCCATTTTGTAGAGTTTTTTTCGTTGATTTGAAACAAATATTGAAAACAAAATTTGAATGAAAAATAAGGCATTTTCATTATGTTTGGAACTTTTATCCAAAATTTCTCGAATTCCAAAAGTGGCCTGGATTATGACACATCACTTTGATGGTATATTGGGAAGAATTTATCAATCCAGTGAAAAATTTTTCATCAAGAGCCCATATCGGTATTTGTCAAAATGCACCGACGCCCTTAATATCAACAACTATTTAAAATAAAGTACCATTGATTGAATTTCATTTATTTCCATTCAGCCATTTCGGAAAAAACCCACATAGAAGATAATAAAACTGATATGAACCTCTTCCCGTACCTGGTGCGGTGGTTTTCAAATTTGTTTTCACACACGGATCAGAGAAAAATAATAAATCTTAATATAATTTTTCTTCCAAACTTTCGGAACTTAATTTTTCTGAGCTTTGATTTGAAGTATCTAAAACAAGGGAAAAGTGCTCTTTCAAGTGCATAATACTTAAATTTGGGCTCGATTCACAAAAAAAGAGCCCTTTTCCAAATTTGAGATATAAACTATAACATTGAGAACCCTCGAAAAAATGGTCTTTGTATATCTTTTCTTCAACCAACGTGAATCTTAAAAGTGATGGTTATCTCTTAAGCGCGTGTTCGAATTATACTAGTGTCGAATTCTACGCCGCCTTATTGACTGATATTACGCACAAATCAACTTTGGCTCTTACAATATCAAGCATCCTTGCTTATAATCATATCCAAGAAAACCACTAAGACAACAGTAGTAGAATTCTAAAACGCGCTATATAAATCCTCATCGTTTTCAAGATTCACTTTGGTTGAAAAAAGAATATCCAGCATTTTTTTGGATTTTCTCAGATATACAAGTATTTTTAAAGAAACCCGCGAAAGAATGGCATCACCTCATATTTATAAGTCAACCTCCGATATAAACAATCAACTCTTAAGAACAACCTAGAAATTCATTAGCTCTTAAGAGTCGACAAAACATCATTTTTTGTATCAAATTCCCTTTGAAGACTTATTTTTACTTTAAGAATGCCATCTGTTTGCAGGTTTCTTATAAAAGGTTTTTAAAAACAATTAAAAATATCAGTTTTGGAAACCACTACCATAAGTGAAACGATTTGGACCGGAGGTGCTCGGAATCAACGATCTGCAACTTGCTTACAATCAGTACGATCGTCCCATTCCAGCTTTTTAATACATGGAATTTTATTGTTAGAATTTTAATATTAAATAAAATCTGAGTATCGAGAAACTCGAGCTCGAAAAACCTCAAAAATCGTTTTTTCACGACCACTTCTTCAATAAAATGTTGCATGTAAGCGAAATATGAAATATACAATAGTCAGCAACTGGCAACGAGAGGAAAAACTTTTGTCTTGTTGATTTTATTAAAATAGCTTATTTTCAATAACGTTGGATTAAGTTATTTTATTTATTCACGGAGGACCAAAAAGGCTTTCGAAAATTATAAGCTCAAGTAATAAATTCTTGATTTATCGAAAAATTAAGTTTATTTTGTCCTCGAAAAATCTAAATGCAATTTATAATGCTCAAATTTCAAAATTATTTTTTGTTTCGGTGGTAGAATTGTTTTTCCTCCTTTTTTGGTTCGTGAATTAAAGCGATATGATGTTTGGTAGTTATTCAATGCCAATTGGCACCTGGCCGAGAACAGGGTTGTTCAAAAAATGCTGAGTACACAGGTTAACGTTATCAAAAAAGACGAAATAACGAATTAAAACGACAAAAAAAACGTTATTTGAATTTTTTTTTTTAGTTCGTGTTCTTATGTGAAACGTGAACATATTTACATGTACTTGAGTTTATTCAATAAATGTTTGAAGTTTTTTATTGAGGTTATTGGGTGTATTTTATTGAGGTTTTGAGGCACAAATATTATATTTATTTGCTATTTAGAAATAGAATTTTAACAACGTTTCGAATTGATTATTCATCGTCAGGTAATGAGAGAACACAGAAATCATCTCAGAGACCAAAAGTTGAGACAAAAAATACAGTGAATGGGCAAACGGGCTTTAAGAAAATGTGCCAAATAAAATAAACGTGTAGATGTCGGACACTGATGGAATCACGTGAAAAACGAGCTATAAATTTCGAAAATTTTCTGTGAGCCCGTTTGTCAAATTATTGTATTGTTTTGTATAAAGTTTTGATTTCTGAAATTATTTCTGTTTTCTCTCATTACCTGAACATGAGTGAGAAATTCGAAAAATTGTAGAAATTATATTCTTAATACGCAAATGAATATAATCTTTGGAATTCCTTGGCCGAATGTTGCCACTTTTTCAGATTAAAAATAAAATATTCTATAAACCAAGAATTCATAACTTCAGCGAACAATTGTTTTTCCAAAGTTTTTTTGTGCAGTATCATTGATACTGTATCAATAACTTAAAGTTTTCATGGAACTGTTAAGTAGAAGAGCGGAATATCAACTAGAGGAAATGATGTTAAATATAGACAAGGACTTAATTTGATGCTTTAATTAGTTTCAGTTTTAATTGACAGTTGAATTCCTGTCCACTTTGACGAAAAAGTATTCATCAGACAATTTTATATTCGAGAAATAAAGAAATAATTGAGAAGAGATGTTCGTCTTTTTCAACAAAAACAAACACTCGAAATATGACATGAGTCCTGGTATGTAAAACATTGAAAATAAATCAGCTTTGGCGACTATCAATGGTAACAATTGCAGTTCAGGATTCCCAAAATTTGTTCAGGAGATTTGTCATCGCTAAAAAAATCAGGATTTTCAATGACAAATTAAGGGAGTATAAGAAATATTTTGACCAAATATTTTTTCCCTCTAATATATAGGACAAAAAATATTGCATCATTGAAATTTCGAAAGTCACTGAAGACTTGTCCAATCAGAAACGAGGTAATAATAATGATAAAATTATTTTCTAGCAATTTTTAAATCTTATTTAAATTGTTTGCTCATGCTTATATAAAAAAATAAAATTCATGGACTGTTTATATTCATACGTAGTCAAATAAGTACTCGATGATCGAAAATCACTTTTGTGTTGCATTATTTCTACTATGATGGCAATTTGCCATTGAAATCCTCGATTTTTAGAGACAACCACCTCTTTAAGGTCTGTCAGGATATGATTTGAATTATCATTCTTTAAACCTACGCAACGCACGAGTAATTTAATGAGGATCCCAAAAATCATTTAAAGTACAATCCTCCTGATCTCTTTATGGAATTTGCATGAGTTTCATTTTTTTAGGTCTGCTGCATATTTTGATGGGTCGATAGTTAGATGTTCACGAAGTTAAATGTATAAATGTCAGATTTTGAACAGCCTGAAATACATTTTTTGTAACTCAAAATTAAGCAAACTTTATACGCAATAGTCAGATTTAAAACCACCGTAAGTAAATCCTAGAAAAATTTTGATTGTGCTGCATAATGATTTAAAAAATGCCATCACATCATAAAAAAACCCTGGAGTCAGATATTATGAAATGAGATAAATTTTAAATCATTATAAAGGATTCAATTTAAATCATCTGGTTTCCGAAATTTTTTTTTGAGTTTCACACTTTAGAACTCTTCATATCATCTATCAAAATTCAAAATTTCACATTTTACTCTGTATTCAATTCTATATCTACCCCATTTTAACCACTACTGATTGCTGAAGTCCATTTCAAAATTTGGTTGAGAGTTAAAATATCATTATAGAACTCCCATATTTTATTCGGGTCAATAACGCTCGAAATATGATCAAGACGAATAAGTTCAAACCAAAGAAACCCGTTGAACAGGTTGTTCGTCCTTGTTGCTACGGATGTAAATGTTGCGACTTTTATACGGCGTGGATGTGCCTAGTAATAATCTCATTCTGTATTTTATCATATATCTCTAAGCTTGTTATCTTGTGAAATTCAAAATAAAGTTTAAAGAATAAATGTGTTTCACAGGTGTCAGGAATCATCGCTTGAAAATAATAAGAAAAAACACGCTACAGCCTTTTTTCTTTAATTGAATAAGGTCTCCATGATGGAGGTTTCATGAACAGATGCCCTGTGTAAGTTTCAAAACTAAAGTATTATAAAAATTGTTCACTGCAAAATCTACTCAAATTAATAAGAAAAATTGCGTGATAAAAATTTTATGGACCATTTTTAAAGAATCGAGAAAACTTTCCATCAATCTGAACTTTAAAAAGCAGATGCTTTCTACTGTACAATCGAATGAATCCTTCATCATTTAATTTAATTACAAAAATTCATAATTAATCAGATTGACTCAAAAGGAGGCAGGGTTAAACTTGGACGTTAAATAGTCAGCCACTGTACAATTTTCATCTTTATTTTGTCCTAGAAATACTTGTACAAATACTTAAGAATATAATTTTGATAATTTTTATGAAATAAACGCATATTTCTTGAAAACTTCCACTCATGACTGAATTATAAACTCTTTGATCATGAGCTTCATACGTCAGGAATAGTCGAAAATATCATGAAAAATTTCCTGGATTTTCAGCTTCAGAAAAAAAAAAGGATTGACAAAATTTTTCAAAAGTTTAATAAGAAAAGATGAATTATAGTAATGATGGAATATATTCTTTGAGTGCAATGGCATTTGTTGTGATTTCGAATCGCTTTATGACATTTCCATTCTTGTCGATAAGGAATTTAGTGAAGTTCCATTTTATATTATTTGTAATGAATCCAGAACCTTGCTTTTGAGTCTTGAATTTGGGTTGAAAAAAATATATAAGCTTTGTTATAGTTCCCTATTTAAGTGTGACATGCTTTGAATTCCTTATCAAAAAGAATACTTTGTATCTTGTAAGTTAAACTGAACAATTCAAATTTTTTATAGAAATATCTGGTTTCGCCAGCTCATTCAAATAGGTCAAACACATATTTGAAGACTGCGTTTATGACCATATTTTTTAAGATATGAAAATCAATTTTTGAATTTAATTAAGCCGAAAGTTTTCTTGTCAAAATTTTTTTTTTTCTCACTATTAAGACGCAAAAAGCATAACATGTCAAAAATACATTTTTTAAATTGGAAAAATAATAATTATTATGTCTCGAACAATCATGAACAATAGTTTTAAGTGTTTTTTTTATTTAAAGGCATACAAACTCTTCATCAAAATTAAGAATAGTAACACTAATGTGATTTAAAAATATGATAAGTTAATTTAAACCGTCCCCTTTAACCACTTTGAACAACTCATGAATATTTTTCCCGTTGACTTCAATTTTTTGAACAACGTTCCTTTGAATTTTTTTCTCGTCAGAAAATTTTTCATATCCTCCATCTGTTGAACGTTCTAGTTTGTAAATTGCTTACAAGGAAAGCTAGTACTGAAGAGGGATACATAATTTTCTCTAAATTTCATAGTCGAAAATTTTAGCACCTAACTATGGTCTTTTGATGTCAAAAATATTACTTAGGGCAAAAGGAACGGCTAAACGTTTACTGCTCAACATTTTTTTACTATTTTATTTTGTTACAACGTTTAGCTAAAGCATCTGTAGATATTAAGATTATAAGTCTTAGTCGGTTCAAGATTTTTAAATTGTAGCTTTTGCAAGAAATATTACTCTTAATACAAAATTTTTGAACAAATCGAAATTGCCTATTATTAACCTTGGAATCTTAGTTTGAAAAATTGTTTGTACTTGATAATATTAGGTGGAACGCGTTGAGCATTTCCATTTTATAGCCATCAGACAAAAAACTGAGGAGATGGGATTATTATTTTTTTTCAAAGACGGCAGAAAAATTTTGTCATTTTTTTTTTTGAAAATTTTTGATCACTTTTTCTGATTGGCCCCAAATTGAAATTTGAGGATGCCATCGTTTTCACCTGGTACGGATAGTTTATCAAATTTTCCGATCCACGGGTTCATAATTTGAAATTGCGAAAATTTTGAGTGGAAACACAGTTTTTAGGTCTTTTGAAAATCGTAAAAAACACCAAATCACGTTTTTGAGATAGTTCTAAATAATCGTACTGCCCTTAGTTCTTTCGAGGTGTCTTCATTTGTAGCAAGTGTTCAAAGGCTTGAAAAAAAAATTTGAAATCAAGGCTGGGAAAGTAAGTTTTCGTTGAATAGTGAAGAAATCGAAATATTCAATATATTGACTTTATTAACGTTTTGAACAATATAAAGAAGCCGTATACGTGCTAGATGGCGAGTTTTTGGACAAGTGATAATAAGCGTTTTCAGTTAGCCCCTTTTTCGCATTGAGGGTCCGGCGACAATATTTGACCTCTAAGACGGTCAAGGAGTTCAAGGTCAATCTCAAGTTCATCGTTATGACTGTGTTGTACCAGCATCCCCAAAAGAATCGGAAGAGGTCAACTTCTAATGAACGGTATTAGGAACTATGGTCAATAATGTTACTGAAGGTCGCAAGAGAGCAAAAACTTGAGTCAACACCCAAGGTTCAACTCAAGTACATCGATAGACTTGTAAGTACTCCTAAAGAATCGGAAGAGTCGACTTTCTAATGAACGCCCATATTAGCAACTAGGCGTCAATAATGTACTGAAAGGTCGCTAGAGAGCCAAAACTGGTCAACACGCAAGCTCAACGTCAAGTTCAGTTGTTTAGAATTGCAAGTACCCCAAAGAATCGGAAAAAGGTCGACTTTCTAAGAAACCGTATTACAACTATTGGTCCATAATGTACTAAAGGTCGCTTAGATGAGCAAAAACTAATGAACATTAGAAAAATAATAATCCATAAGGTACACATTATTAGAATAACTAAAGTGTGTCCCGCGATTGAAGCATTTCCGTGTTAATGAAATTTGGGGGGAATACTGAGGAACTGAGTAGTATTTTTTCCCAAAAAATTTTTTCTTTGGAAATTTTTGAAAATTTGGTCTGCCTTCCTGATTCTGAAATCACAAATTGTAATTTGAGTCATTTTGAAAAGGGGTCGAATGCGCAATAAAATTTCCGGATCGCAGGTTTATAATCTGGAATCTGAAATTATGCCGAAACATTTTTTGAGCGTTGAAAATCGAAAAAAAAACCGAAAAAAACGATTTTTATTTGAGACAAAATGCCGTTTTTTGAGGTATGCCGAGAAAACCTTCGAGTGTTCTTATTTTTTTGTAGTTGGTATTTTAACAGAACAAAAAAAGGAAAAAGGGATGGGGAAGAACTTTTTTGTTGAAAATCGAAATATTTTTATATTTGAACTTTGCTTGCGTTTTGAGAGAATGCTTTCAAATTGATTAAAACCTGCAACGAAATTAACTTGATTTGAAGACAATATTATTTTAACAATCACAATCAATTTTCAAAATTGTAATATGACTCATGAAAGAGCTCATATTGCACGATGCATAGGACTCCCGAGCAAAAAATGAGCAACCGATAAAAAGGTCCAATGAGTTTAAAAACTTCAGATATAGGACAGTTTTTTGACGATTGAAATTTTGGTCAAAAAGTTTTTGGGCCCGACCATCGGGGTGGCGCTGTTTGAGGTCGCTAAAAATTTCGTTTTTTTTCGTTTTTTTCAAAAAAAAGCTAAATGTACATCTTTTTTTAAATGCTTCACTAATTTTTTGAAGTAGAGCGTAAAATCTACTCATAGATTAAAATTTTAAAATACTGTACGACATTGATCACGTGGTGTAGCACCAGCTAGATTGTATGTGCCCAAAACAGTCGAATTATTTTGAAATCAATTTGATTATGGTACTCAAAAAAGATGCGCAAGCATGCGACTTTGTGTTAACCGGGTATTAGCAACTATGGGGTTCTTAGATGACTAAAGGTGGTGCTAGAAGGCGGATTTCCATGATTTGGGTGGTGTAAACAGCAGCACGGTATTCGCATTTACAGGAAAGCTCATTTATAAAAAATAATGAAAACTAACCATTTGAAAGGGACATTTTTGAAGGATTCAATAAAATTAAATTTTTTTCGAAAAAATTTTCGAAATTTTTACCAATCGCTGATTGGTTTGAAAATTAAAATGCTCATAAAGTCACTTGACCCCGGAAAATGAAACCGCATGATTAAAAAAGACTAGAAAACATATTTTTAATCGTTTTAAAAATCGGAAAATGTTTGTAAAGAGTAATCAAAATGACGGAAAATTGTCAATTTTTGCATTAAGAAAAACTTTTTATTAAGAATTTGAGGAACCCGTCAATATGAAAATAAATTGAAAGCCACCATTAAAATAGGAAATATTCTGAGATTAATTTTATCTCCTTTTTTAAGGAAAATTTTTCAAAAATTTGCCGGATTCGCTGATGGGTTAAAAAATGAAATGGTCAAAATTATTTTTGACACGGAAATAAAACCGCATGTTACATTATAAACATAAACATATTTCAACTTGCGTTACAAATCAGAAATGGTTGTAAAGGTTACTTACAATTACAAAGTTGTTAAATTAAAAGAGGATGCGACTCTGATTACATTTTCCGGGGAATATACTGGAAAACTAAAGATTCATGAAAAAAAGAAAATGGCTTATTAGTTGATCATTTCCTTATCTTCCACAAAAAGAGCGGCACAACTTATTTTTGACCATTACCACCAACCTTTTTGTGATCCGGCAAATAAACAATTCGTGGAACGCAAAATAACCGACGATTTTTTACAATTTCAGACGTCAAAATTTTCTCCTCGAGATATAGGGATATATTTAAAAGAGATGTAAAATATAATTTTGTTGAAAAATGAGCCCAAAATCGGCCGAAGGCCGATTGTAAAGGGAGATTCTTTTATTTCAATTTCTTGAAAAGTGAACCCCAAAATCGGCCGATAAAGGGGGTGATTTTAAATATTTATTTAAATTTTATTGAAATAGCCCGAGGCCGATATAGCAGAGATTTTATATTCTATTTGTTGAAAATTGAGTTTCCCAATCGGCGAAGGCCGTTAAAGGGATTTTTAAATTTCTTATTTTGGTTAAAATTGAGTCCCAAATCGGCTGAAGGCCTAAAAGGTGTTTTATATATTTTTTTTTATTTTGTTAAAATGAGTTCCTAATCGGCGAAGGCCGAATAAAACGAGGATTTTATATTTTGTATTTAATTTTGTTGTAAAATTAGCCTAAATCGGCCGAAGGCCGATAAAAGGGATTTTATATTTTGTATTTAATTGTTGAAAAATTAGCCACATAATCGGTCCGAAGGGGATTTTTATGTTTTTTTGTCTATTATCGTGTGAGATTTGAGCAGAAAAAAATTGCCAAATTTTACGGAAAGTTTCAATTTTGGAATGTGAAATCGGAAAGCTTCAAAATTTCAGTTTATTTTTTATAAATTATTTATTTTGAGAGAAAAATTACAAATTCTATAGAAAATTTGGATTAATTTTTTGAAAAAATTGTGTAATTTTGAAAAGAAACCTAAAATTCTATAAAAAATTTGATTTAATTTCAAAAAGAAGGTCTAATGTTTGTAAGGAAACTTTTCTCAAATTTCTATAGAAAATTTTGATAATTTTATTCCAAAAATTGAGAGTTTTTGTTTCAAATTTCATATTTTTAAAATTTAAATGATATATATTTTAAAGTCGATTTACTTTTTTGCGAAAGTTTTCGAAAATTTATTTTTTATTATTTAATTTTCTTAAGATTTCTTTGTTTGAAATTTTACATTCTTCACAAAATTATAAAATTTTCTATAGTGCACGGAAACTATAGTTGCACGCGGAAAAATAGTTGCCATGTTAGCCATGAAAAAAAATACAACTTTCGTGGCCCAAAATAGCAAAAAACATTCCTTTTCGCCAAGCTTTGACACTTTTTTATTAAGAAATTGAAAAAAAATCGACATCGAATAGAACGAAAAAATACGGCTTTTTCAAGACATTTTTGCCGCCCTGCGTTAACTCAATTTACCCCTATTTTTACAAAAAAAGAATTTAAAAATCACCCTATATCGGCCTTCGGCCGATTTAGGGCTCATTTTTCAACAAACTTTAAATACAAATATAAAATCCTTTTTTTATCGGCCTTCAGCCGGATTTTTTGGGCTCATTTTTTCAAAAATTAAATTACCAAATAAAAATCCCCTTTTTATCGGCCTTCGGCCGATTTGGGGCTCATTGTACAAACAAAATTAAATTCAAAATATACAAATCATTTTTATCGGGCCTTTCGGCCGATTGGACTCATTTTTTAAAAAAATTAAATACAAAATATAAAACTCCTTTATCGGCCTTCGGCCGATTTAGGGCTCATTTTAAACAAATTTAAATACAAATTAAAATCATTTTTATCTGCCTTTCGCCGATTGGACTCATTTACAACAAATTAAATACAAAATATATAATTCCTCCTTTATCGGCCTTCGCCAATTTGGGGCTCATTTTTCAACAAAATTAAATAACAAAATATATAAACCTTCCTTTTATCGGCCTTCGGCCCGAAATTTAGGGCTCATTTTACAACAAAATTAATACAAAATATAAAAAATCATTTTTATCGGCCTTCGGCATTTTGGGGACTCATTTATTCAACAAAATTAAATACAAATATAATATCCTCCTTTATCGGGCCTTCGGCCCAATTTGGGCTCATTTTTTCAACAAATTAAATAAAAATTTCCCTTTATCGGCCTTCCGGCCGATTTGGGAGCCCAATTTTGAACAAAAGTATAATAAAAAATCCTTCTTTATCGGCCTTCGGCCGATTTTTGTGCTCATTTTTTTACCAAAATTTAAATTACAAATATAAAAACTTCTTTTAATTCGGCCTTCGGCCTGATTTAGGGCTCATTTTACAACAAAATTAAATACAAAATATAAAATCCTTTTTATCCGGCCCTTCGGCCGATTGGGGGCTCATTTTTCGAAAAAATTAAATAAAAATTTAAATCACCCCTTTTCGGCCTATTTGGAGTTCACTTTTCGCAAGAAATTGAATAAAAATCCCCTTTATCGGTCTTCGGGCCGATTTTGGGCTCATTTTTCAACAACATTATATTTTAACATCTTTTTAAACCACGGCGGGTTTAGTGAAACGTTGGTTATCTCTTACAAATGTTCTGTGGAATACCTTTTGTAAACATTTGGAGTCTATTTTCAATATATCCTCGGAGGAGATAGATTTTGACGTCTGAAATTGTTAAAATTCGTCGGTATTTTGCGTTTCAGAATTCTTACATTCGCCGGATCCAAAAAAAAGATTGTGAAAAGATTGACATTCTACCATCACGATGATCTGTACCTATTGGTTGTTAATGGTCAAAATAAGTGTGATGCTCGTTTGTTGCAAGATTCAAGGAATGATCAACTAATAAGCATTTCGTTTTTTTATGATCTTTTTAGTTTTCAGTATATTTTCCCGAGAAAATGATAAATCAGAGTCGCATTACCTTTTTAATAACAATTTTTGTAATGTTTAGTACCCTTGACAACCATTTTTCTGATTTGTAACGCAAGTTGAAAATATGTTTTATGTTATAATGTAATCATGCGGTTGCATTTCCGTTTGATCAAAATATGGAATTTGACCATTTTTATCTCACCAAATCAGCGATCGGCTTAATTTTAAAAATTAATTTCTGAAAAAATTGATTAAAAATCAACCTCCGGAAATTTCCTATCTAATGTGGCTTTCATTTATTTCTCATATTGACATGTTCCTTCAAAATTATCAATAAAAAATTTTTGTTTATTTGCTAAATTGACAAATTTTCTGTCATTTGATTACCCTTACATTCATTTTCCGATTTGTACTAAAAAAAATTTAAAAAATATGTTTCTTGTCTAATTTAATCATGAGGTTTCATTTCCGATTCAAAAGTGACTTTTTGAGCATTTTTATTTTTCAACAAATTCATGCGATTTGGCAAATTTTGAAAAATTTACTAAAAAAATAGATTAAAAAATTAATTCTTCAAAATATTTTCTATCTAATGGTGGCTTTCATTTATTTCTCATTTTGACAGGTTCCTCAAATTCTTATTCAAAAGTTTTTGTTTATGCTAAAATGACAAATTTTCGTCATTTTGATTACCATTAACAACCATTTTCGATTTGTAAAAAAAATTTAAAATATGGTTCTTTGTTTAATTAATTCATGCGGTTTCATCCAGGGTCCAAAAGTGACTTTTGAGCATTTTTATTTTCAACCACATCAGCGATCGGTAAAAATTTCGAAAATTTTTTCCGAAAAAAAGTTTCTTAATTTAATTTTAAATTCTTCAAAATTTCCTTTCAAATTGGTTAGTTTCATTTATTTTTTATAATGAAGCTTTTCTCCCTGTAAACTGGCCTTAATACCGTGTTTGTCTGTTTACACCCACCCCCACAATCAAAGAGAATCGCAATGTAGCACACCCTGTGGTCATCCTTAGACCTATGGTTGCTAATTACGTTTCTACAAAGTCGATGCCTTGCGCATCTTTTTAAGTAACCATTAATCATTGATTTCAAAATAATTCGAGTTTTTGGGCACTACATTTCCGGTGCTACACCCACGTGCATCAATGTCCCACAGTAAATTTCAAATTTGAATCTGGGAGCAAAATTTCACGTTCTATCCAAAAAAATAAGTCAGCATTTGAAAAAACAGATTCACATTTAAAGTATTTTTTTTGAAAAAACGATTTTGGAGCAACCTCAAAAATTTCAATTTTTAATGTTTCCAAAATAAATTTAGTTTTTTCGCAAGACAAATTTTTACATTTTTATAACTAAATATCCGTAAAGTTGTACAAGGAACATCTATAAATATGTTCCCTGCTAAACCTCCGTCATATTTTCTTAGAATGGCAATAACAAAGTCATAATTTTTCTCAAAAAAACGTGTTTTGAACACCTGAGAAGTTAAAAAATTTACCATTTAAGTAGCTTCATAGTACATTATAGAGAACGTTTCTGATCTTGAATGGGTTAGGGTTACTCAGTACAATAGAACATTTCACTAAATATATTCGTAAAGTTCTAGAATTTTAAAGTCCAAAGCACATATTTTTTCGATAAAAAGTTCAATTCTTAATATTTCGGAAAAAAAATTGTTGATCCCAGCCTTCCAAATTTCATATTTTGTTATTTTTGGGACATTAAATGTTGTGAGTTAATCTGTGTATATATTAACTAAGGGGCACAGTATCGGAATTAACGCTAGAATCACGTCAAAGTGCAGTTTTTTTCGGAAAAAACGCCCGTTTTGGACACCTAGGGAGTTTTAAAATGGAAAAAAAGTCTATATGGAACTTTTTTTTCGCCTTTGGTCGATTACCCCACCCTCAAGGGCATTTTTAGATGATCTGAGACCTTTCATTTTTTTTGACTTGCCTGCAATCGCGTCCAACTACTTGATAATATATTTTTATCAAGAGCTACAATCTGAAAATAATTACAAAAATGTTTAGTAACGAAAGTCTTTCAGTTCCTACCTTAACTAAGGGTGAACGTTAATTCAAAAGTTAATTATCCGTTGCGATGTTTATGTCTCCTTGTCTTTAGAGTTGGAAACAGATCGAGAAGTTGCTGAAGTTGTGTAAACTCTCGATCTGATGTGCCTCAATCGGATGCAACATTAACAATAATGAAAGGATGACCAAGGAAATCCGACATTTGGACAGTTTCCCCATTATTCAAACAGCGCTTAGTTCTCCAAATGATTTCCTAGAATATATATTTCAATTTATGAACTCTTGTTCGCTGATTTATTCATTTATTATCTCGCCATAACCATATCCCCTATTCAACTTTTGTAAATATCCCGGCCTACTACTCAAAACCACTACGTTTCTTAATCAGGGCGGGATATTAATAAGTGTGAATATGGGATATTACAGAAGGCCTCATATCCTTATCTCAACGGAACTCCATCTCAAAACGTTCACTATCTCTAAAGCGCGTGTTCGATCCACTTAGGTTGTCTGAGTGATTGTTTTGAGTATAGGCAAGGATCTTGATAAATGAACCGCTAAAATTTTATCGATGTGTGATCACTCAAGCAATCACTAAGACAATCACTTAGACACATCAGTGGATTCGAACACGCGCTATAAGATAGTTAAATTTTTTGAGATGGAGTTCCGTTGGGAAAAGGATATCGACGGCCAAATATCGCCCAAAAAACGATATGCAATTTACGATTTTAAGCCTACATCGCCGAAATTGCGTGAGCTTTTGAGGTTTTAATTACAATAACGTTGAGTGCGTCACTTCATTTGAATCTTCATAAAACTCCTTATAAAATTGAAACACTTCTCAAATTATGATGTCTTTTCGAATGCCAACGATTTTTTTTATTTTTGAAAGATTGAATTTATTTCCCTTCCTCATATTGCCGAAATTATCAATATCGCCGAAAGAACCCAGTATGGCCAATTTTTTCTGAAAATAAACTTTCGCGATATCGCCCCCCCTGTAGGTATGTCAGTTGGTTGTGACTGATTATGCAGGCGTTTGAAAAATGCTTTTATGATTTTAAGGTATGCTTTAATGGGGGTCGGTGCTATTTGAGAGATACGGATATGAGCTCTCGATGAAAAACTATTAACTTGGTTCAAATCGAAAACGATCCCTACTGCGCCTTTTACACCAGTAGCCGTAACTATAAGCAGTGGCCAATCAGAATACTCGATTGGTCGACTTAATTTAAGAATTCCGCTATTTATTCGTCACTTACGACTCCTGGTGTAAAAACCGCAGTAGAGATCATTTTCGAAATATTCCCCTCACTATACCATCAAAGTAATCTTTCATAATCCAGGCAACTTTTTGTAACTACATAATTTTCGTATTATAGCTTTTTTAGAAAATTTTGAGTTCGAATTAAGCTTTTAGAAAAAAGTTTCGAACGTTATAAAAAAAATGTCCTTTTTTTTAAATTTTTTTATTGTTTGTTTCAAATCAACGAAAAACACTTTTAAACGTGGACACTTTTAATTTTAGCTTAGCGATTTTTAGTTTAAATAGTTGGAAATATTTTGAAGATTTTCCTTATTTCTTGTTCAAAAATTATTGCGAATGCCAGGTTTTCTTTTTTTCAAATATTTCCACGTTTTGTTTCTTCGCTCTTGGTCATAGGCGGTCTTATCATGGCTGCAAATAAACAAATAATAATAATAATACTCTGAATCATAATTTTTGCAACGAGACTCCGGTTTTGGAGAAATATGTTGAGTCCCTCGTTAATCATAAAAATATTTTACTCAAACTTGCAACATTTTAAACCCGTCACGACCACCGAATTCGATTTGTTTCATTCATCTCATGGAAAAAAATATTTCTTACGATGTGCCAAAATTTCTGTTTTTTTCGAATTTTTTCGAATTTTCGGAAATTTCTGATTTTGACGTAGAAATAATATAAAATCAAATCAAATAAATTGACTTCGGTGGTCGAGAACGTTTTTTCCGGCTACTAATCAATAAAAAAAAATTATTTTACCTTCATTTTGACGCCTTCAACCTTAATCTCCCGTTTTTTGAGTGTGTTTTCAAAAGGCGATTTATAAAGTTAATTATAGATCTTAAAAAATCATATCAAACGAAGTTAGCTCAAAGGTGGCACCTTACATTTTAAAAACATTTTATTACAAAATTCCGAAGTGGCAAAAAGTTTACTATCATGAGAAATAAAATTGAAAAAGTGCAAATTTGTCAATTAACACCGACCCTCTTACCATGAAATTACAAGATGTTCGATTTAAGAAGACATCGAACAAGAATTCATCATTCATTTCAATGAACCGCATATCCCGCTACAACAAAAAGTGAAAAAATATTTAAACACCATTTTCAAAGAATAATTTTGTAATTCCTAATCTAGGCATAAAATGAACATTGAAGAATTAAGGCGAAAAAACATACATGCAAAACCATCAAAAGTTTCTAATCTTTTTACTCACGTGGATGATGGAGAATTCCCCATTACAAATTGTGTGAAAATGTTTGTTAAATATAAGAAATATTTAAATTTAGTTTTCAGAATTGATTGAATAATGTTACAAATGAAATAAACGTTACCATATATACTTATAAATCAATATTGAAACTGTTTTTCAAAAGCTTTTTTTATAGCCTCTTGAAAAATAATACTATCCAACGAATGTTTTTTCAATCCAGAAGAAACTCAAATAACGCAAAATTCGTCATAAAGAATTTCTCACTCCTTATATCCGCAAATAAAGAGTGATGAGTTACACGCTTAGATTATTCATCATTAGTAATTAATATTGTATTATCTAATCGTTCAATAGGCCAAATCAAACTTGGAACATTTTTCGGAATATTAAACAATATATTTAGTGAGCGCTATTTTCTTGGTACGATTGAACACAACATAGTTTTTACAGTGTTCACCTTAGAGAAAATTGCGCTGGCTGTGTTTCACCCCGCCTTCACGTAAGTTTATATAGGAGGCTTGCATAGGAAAAACATGGGATACTGAAACGAAACAATAGAATCTCGCTTATATATTAAAGGGTTGAAATAACAAAGACATAGATTTAAATTATATTAAATCGGGTTGAAGAGAACAGAGATACTTGGCAGAAATTGACCAAAAATATGCCAGAAAATTCTTCATAAAAATTATAAATTTAATTTTTTTTAAGGGCGTAAATTGACCAAAAATTAAAATGTGAAATTGACCAAAATATGCCAGAAAGATGTGGCCCCAAATTTAAAAAAGGTTAGAGATGACCAAAAATTGCTGGAAAGATTGACTCAAAAAATAAACAAAGATGAGAGAGAGTGTGATCCTCGTCCAAAAAATATGTTGGTAAATTGAACGCCAGATAAATACTGCTGTATTAATTAAAAAAATAGATAAATTAGACAAAACTATGCAGGGAAATTGACCCAAAAAGTTGTTTTTGAAAGCAAGATCAGAGAAATTGACCAGCGCAAAAGTATGGTTGGAGAAGCATATGCGGTAATAATTGGAAAAATAGAGAATCGTGACAAAATATGGATGAGAAATTGTACTCAAAAAATATGCTGTAATCAAATTGACCAAAATATGAAGAAGATAAAGAATATGCGTTGGAAAACCAAATATTCATGAAAAATTAAGAAGAGATTGATCCCAAAAAAATTATTCAAAAATTTTTTCGAGAATTTTTTGTTCAAAAATTTTTTTTTTCATTTGGCTTCATTTTAACACTTTTCTTGATGGAAAAAATAGCATTTCTTGCCCTCTAGGTTTAATTAAATTATAATCATTTTTAGTGTTTCTCACCAGTAATTTTTTTTTTTTCATTTTTGTGTTTTTCTCCGGAGTATACCACAGCGAGACTGTTAAAATTCAACTTTGGGTGTTTTTTTGGTCAAGAAAAAACCGTATTTTATGCGGTACCATAACTTTTACAGTATTGGTCGCAGAGCGCTAAAAGGCTCCAAACTGGCTAGTTAGTCTATTTTACGTTATATATTCATTTAGAAATTTGTAAGTAACTCCTTAGATGAAAAAAAATGAAATTCTGAAAAATTCTGAAAGCCTAAAAATACGTGATTTTGGCAGATAACTAATTAAGCTTTTGAAGAATAAAAATACGAATGCTTTAAATTCATAGATTTTATGCTTTCGTCGTTTAAAACCGCTCATTTCAAATTTTTGTCATTTTGCGTTAAATAGAAGCAAAAGGCGCAAGTTAATTTCAGTGACTTAAGCATTCAGAGTTTTTTGCGGTGCAAAATCATTATTGATTTCGAACAAAAAACTTGGCTTGACTATTGAAATAAACAGCATGGTTTACAAATCAAGATCATTTTTTTCGAGTCACAAACTGAAAAAATAAAATAAGAATAACAAAAAAATTTGAAAAAAATACTTTTCGAAAATATTTTCCGCGAAGTTTTTTTTGAATTTTTTTTCCATAAATTTTTTGGTTTTGGTTTTCCTTATTGAATTATTGGGCTAGTGAACTGGCGTATAGTCAAATAAGGACAATGATTCGATTTAGGTATACTACACATACCAAAAAATTATAAACAAAATCAATATTCTACCGGATTTTTTTTTTTTGCAAAAAAAAATTTCAAAAATAATGAATCGAAATTTTTTCAAAATTTTTTTTGTTTTCAAATTTTTCATCCAAATAGAATTGAAATAACTCAGTCCATAAAACAAATATCCGACCACTTTGAGTTTTAAATACTTTTTAGCAAATCAAAAAAATTCGATAGTACATTGGTCCAGAAATCATTTGTTCTAAAAAAAACTGGTTTCACAATATCCAACCCGTCCCCCTCTAAATAACTGAAACCTCAAAAAAAAAAATTTTCGCAAAAAAAACAAATAATGACCCGGGTTTTTATTGTATTGACTATATGAAATTTTTTCGACCAAAACTGGATTAATTATAGCAAACAAATTTTTCGTTTTTTAAAAATGTTTTTTCAGAATCATGACATCAGTAATAATACGTTTTTTTTTTGCCGAAATTGACCCAATTCATCATGAAATTCTGTTTATTCCGGTATAGGAACACAATCGAGGCAAGGTTAAGACATGTTTATCGCGAGACTCCTAGACTGATTAATGAAAGTTATCATGATTAAAACGAAATAACGAATTTTGGAAAACAGGTGTTTTTTGGATTGTTATAACTGTAGAAATTGAGGCAAACAATGGTAAAATTTTTAAACCAAAATTTCAAAATCTCCGAAAATCGATTAGTTTATTGTACTAGCTATTTATATTCTTTTTTGTTTGTTAAAATTTGAACAGAAAACTCAAAATAAAAAATTCGCGCGTAAAATTTCAAAAAAAAAAGATTTCAAAAAATTCTTTATTTCATTTTCGAATTTTTTGTTTTGTTTCTGTTCCGATTCAAATATTGGTGCAATAAACCAAAAGTAGCGTCAATGACCACGAATGGTCGATTTAGGTATATAACACTAATGAATTTCAAAATCAATACCTTAGAAATGCGGTTTTCAGAGAAACAAATTTTTTTCTTATGAGAATTTTGATGACTTATTAAAGAAAATTTTTTTGTAAATTTTCCAAATGGTATAAACATTAGACCAGATTATTTTCAACTAGATGAATGCCCGCTAGTTTATTGCTATCGCAATACTGCGAGAATCACGCGAACGACTGGTTATGAATTTGGTGGTCGTATATTTTTGATACTTTCTTTGTGGGGCAAAATAATAATAAAAGCTAAAAGTGTAATCTATAAAATAAAAGCTTGATTGAGAATTTGAGAAAGATTATACGATAGGAGATAAGTGAGAAAGCAATATGATAACATAGTCTAAGAAAAGAGTAAAGAAATGTAAGTAAAAAAATTTGGTTTGGAATTTTGGACGTGACTATAAACTAGAAGTTGGTACGGTACAGTCAGATTCTCATATTCAAAAATTCGAATGATGAATGAAAGTATCATTAAGAAGAAGCGGATATCTTTATCTTCATAATTCGTACAATTAATCAAATCGCGAACTTGAAAAGATTTTCACATTTTGGTATTCATACGCACTACTTTTGATGCTTTCTGCAATTAAAAGCTCGGATTTTGATTCACGTCGTAATGTCCACAGATTCTAGAATTCCCTAAAGCCAAAAAATGAAAGTGCATAAAGTGAAATAATGGGTGATAATTAAGACCTATGATAGTCATTAAGAAAAGTTTTCATATCAAAATTTGGGTGAGAAACTTTGTCAAGTACGCATCACTTATACGTGATATCGGATTCGAATTAATGAGCATAATTGTCGGTGTAAAGTATTCAGATTGTTTTTCAGATTCAGAAAATTGAAAAGGTTTTACTCTATATGTTAAGATTGTTCGAGTTTTTTTTCGTTCTGCCATCGATATATTCTTGGGCATAATTTTTTTCATAAGCGGTAATAACATTAATACTACGTTCTCTCCGTCCTTTTTTTCAACGCTAAGACTAATTGCCTCAGTCATCAGAACAGGCACTAGTTTTATATGGGATACCGAGTGAGCCTGTTTTATAGTCGCCGGTTCTCGAGTGGAAGTATGTTGTTGTTCGTCTATTGCAAGGCCGTAGTGGACATACTTTCGGTAGTGTTTTGACAAATATTTGTTATAACATAAGAACTCAATAAGTGTGTTGTTGACTCAGTTTTCTGCCAATTTGGGAACCCTTGCGGAAGCAGTTAGTGGTCGCGTTCGTCCATCTGTTGTCTATTTGTTGTATGACAATAGGCATAGGATTTGGGGGGCTAACCACATGAGGTTCGAGGCCATTAGACGGTACTCGATTTCATTTTTAATTTTTCCGGGAATTCGTCTTCTAAGGGCTATAGACCGTTTTGAAAGGAAAAGCCAGTCACCCAAACTCGTTTTATTCAAGTCAATTTATTTTCTTTAAGCCTATAGGCCAGAAAACACTTCCCTTTTCTTCTCGTACGAAGAATTCCATTAATTATTGGCTGTTTTAAGTTGTCGGCAATAGTTAGAACTGTCGTATCTTAAGAAAATGTTAAATTAATATCAATTTTACAGTTCTGTCGTACGTGGGTGATACTAGAGGATCGGGAGGTTCCTTCGAATAGAATGTCGCGTAGAAAATTACAAAACGTCGAGCAGTCATTAATTTTGAAATAGTGCAAATATTGCACTGCAACGTGAAATGGTTTTGTTATCGGATATTTCTAGGCTTTTGATATAACCGTCGTGAATCCCATCATGNTTCATAATGTGTTTGAAAGAAAAGATTCTACGATCCCGTTTTTTGCCGTTTTTGAATGATTTTAGGTATGCTAGAGCCACAATTGTGGCTCTGTGCTCACAAGGGTTATAGAAAAACTTTCACATGCTTCATACTAATCTTATGCATTTTAAAAAGTGTAAAACAACTTGTAGTCTAGTTGAGAGGGTGACCAATAATTTTGTGGACACTAATATTTTTATTTTTTGGTCAAACTCTACCGATAAATGATAAAAAACGACTATTTCCAGTTGTTAAAAGAATACATTAAATGTATTACATTTGCCTGTTTCTCAGAAATGTTTTATGAAATATGTTGATAAATGTGAAGTTGATTGAGAATTTGTGAAGTACAACCGAATAGCACTTGATTTTTTTGGCGCATGCAACAGCAGAGAGTAAAAGCGCGAAAGACACTCGCTCAAATGTTATGTAACGAGAAAAGTATTTTTATGTTATTTTTTATTGTGAATATTAAAAAAAGTTAGCAACATGTTAAAACTGACTTGAACATTGTTTGGGCATATTATATGCCGCATATAATGAGTTATTTTTAAAATCATTCAAATTCGATTTCAAGGATAACATTTGAAAGCAAAATGTTTTTAATGGATGTTGAAAATTTCAGTACTTTGAGTACTGTTAAGAAGTTAGTAAGACTCAAAATGGGCTGTGAATAAGAAAAGTTAAATGCCCATAACTTGGTAAAAAACTTTCTGCAGACATTCTTGATTTCCCATTTCTTAAATGTACATATTTTTTGTGTGGAATTTTTTTGACTTTTAAATAATGGTAAACATTGTCAAGTTACTTGACTCAAATAAAAAATTCTCAATATACAGGTCAGTTTGCTTTTAAATAAGAAGATCATAATGATTTGATCATTATTCCGAGTCACTAGATTTAACAAGAATCATTCTGCTTAGAATCACTGAAATAACAACTGACAATTTAAAATTTTTAACCGGAAAAGAAGTAATAATAAGTTGATTTATTTTATCCGCGAAATTAGTTTTTCGATCTCATCCGACAAAAAAAATTACTTCCGGTCTACTCAAGTGACAAATTTTAGAGTTTTACGCACTGTAATCAAAAATTCCAAACATACAATTTGTTTGGGTTATTTATTATCTTACCTTAATATTTCCCCTCATTTTATTTGTGTGAGATTACTGACAAAACATAGGTTATATACAGTATGTTATATACAGGTTATGTACAGTGGTACCACTAGGGGGAACGATTCTTAGTGAAAGCTGTTTCGAAAAAAAAGCTGTTTTGCCGATTTTCATGTCAAAATTTTTAGTGACAGAAGACGGCCGTTTACTTTTCATAATTTCGCACATTTTCTTAATTACCCTTATTTCATTTCCCCCTTTTTGATTTTCCGCAAATCTCGCACTCGCGCTCCCTAGCTACAGCGGTGATATTCTTACTTATTGCTCTCTGCTGTTGCATGCGCCAAAAAACTCAAGGGCTATTCGGCTGCACCGGAAAATGTGCTGTCTGATTATGAAAATTTCCATGAAAGATCAATCTTTTCCGACCAGTTATATTTCCGAGGGGTGAGGACTTGGGGCACATTTATAATTCTGGGGCAAATACGAGGATGTGGAATTGGGATTTCATTTTCAATGGGAGATCGGGACCTAATCAACCTACCTAAAAAATTGCCACTAATTTTCATGGGCTACTGCAAAGTAACCCAAGGTGCTCTTTTGAAGAGCTCTGGCATGTAAAATTTCTGCTCTATTTACTGGAAACAGGTCTTTTAGCGAGCTTATGGTATTCTTACTCAGATCTTGCACTGTCAAAACTCTTTTAGTTCAATTTATATTAAATTATTTATTAATCGATAAAAGTTTGTTCAAAAGTAAAAAAAATCCTTATGATTTGATATCACATGTACATTTACAAATGTATTAAATCATGTAATATTAACAACGTTATAGAAAATTCAAATTTCCTGTCATAGGCTAGATTTTAACACCCACAACTCCCTTAATAAGAATGTGAGCCGGCTTAATAGGCCAATGAGCATGAAGAAAACGTCTGATCCATGATAAGAGTATGATCATTGAATTTTTTCTCATGACTTAATCAATACCATCTTATTTATAACTGCACAAAAATACTCTTTTGAATTGTTTTTTTACCACTTAGATTTATTTCAACTGTCATCCAAACAAAAGTCATATGCTCCAATTCATGAATAATTTAGAGTAAATTATTTTTCAAAAGTTGTCTTTCATAATAAGCCCTACTCACAAGAAGCGTTAAATTTGACAACAGTCGAAAATTCTCGAAGCAAGTTAATGCAGGCTTCCAAAAGGGATAGGGACAGGGATAGAAAGGATGAACCAAGGGGGATAGGGATGGGATAGGGATAAAAAAATTCAGAGCCATAGAGGGATAGGGATGGAAAGTACCATCCCCTTTTTATCCCCATCCCCCTTTTTATCCCGTTTCTTTCCTTTTTTCTTTCCCTATCCCGTTTTATCCCCAACCCCCTTTTTATCCCTTTTCTATCCCTATCCCTTTTTGGAAGCCTGGTATAATTTCACTTGTTAAACAAAAAAATTTTTGTGATCTGTCTTATTTTGAATAAAATTTCTTTCAAAATTTTAAAGCTAATTCAACAACAATATTATATACGAATAAAAACGAACTAATTAACAATTTCATTAGACTTTTGAAAAATATTTTTGTTCAGAAACTGCATAAAGTTTCACGTCGACTTCAATTTGTATGAAATCTGATCCAGCACATGAATATCGAACATAATACCTTGGTAGGTGTAACGACCCAGCCCCTATCTTTTACCTAGGGCGAGGTGTATCTTTTAACTAGGGTGGGGTGACCCCACTGGGGTCATTAAACCCACCAAGATATAATTTTTGAAATGTAGTATCGGAACAAGGTCCTTAATGATTATGTAATAATTGCGTAATGAAAACTGGCCAATGAATTCATATTTACGGCAAATAGTATCTTCATGACGAATTTACAAATATTTTGGTTTATTTTAACTTGAACAAATAAGTCTTAAATTTTATAGAGACTATGAAGAAAAAGCTTTTTCAAATCACAGTTTTTATAGTTTTATCTTTTATAACGAAAAAATATTTCACACCATTTTTCATGGGGAGTTCTGCATCGTCCACGTAAGTTTAAAAATAGGAAATTTTTGGGTTATTTAAATATAAAAGTATATTACAATTATATTTGTATATAATATTTAATAATGTTATGATAGCAATACTTATTTAGAGAAATACTTCCTGTCCACTATTTTTAACATTTTTTTTCACTTCTTTAATAAAGAATCTTTATAACCAAAAAATATTTCACACCATTTTTCATGGGAAGTTCTGCATCGTCCACGTAAGTTAAAAAAGAGTAAATTTCTGGGTTATTTTAATATTAAAGTATAATATACTTATTATATTATAATTATATGTGTACAGTATGTGTTTTTTACTTGCGAAATAAAAATTGTCATTAAGGTAATTACGGCCAATGAAAAATGGTAACTTCTAGTTACTGACTAGGTGGATTTTATTTTGAGAGCCAAGCTATAGCCGATGTCAAGGGTTTGAAAATATAATCCACCTAGTTCTCATTTTTTATTGGCCGTAATTACCTAAATGCCCATTTTCATTTCGCAAGTAAAAAAAACAAACTGTATATTATAATTGTCTAGTACATTGGTACTACTTAACCTACATAATGTACTAAACTAAACTAGAAAATATCTATCTTCCTCGTAAAAAGTTGATTGCGTCTTCTTCTTCTTCAGAAAAAATAGGCACTTTAAGGGGTCAAAGGTGATTATGTGCACTTTAAAAGAGACGCATTTTGAGGTGTCAGGGACTGTACCTCTGAATTAGCAGAAATAATTTATTTCTAATTGTTATATCAAAATCAACTCCAAAAATTGATTTCAAATTTCTACGATTTCCAAAATTAATGTTTTTTACATGTCAGTTTTACCAATTTTGAAACAAAATTTCGGTCAAATAATAGATATTATTAATTCAGAAAGTCCTCGGTATAATTAAATTATGAGTTCGGGACAAATCTCCTTATCTGCGATAAATTAGGTCGATAAATTAATGTGCTCAGTATCAAAAGAGCCACAAAATCTGCGAAATATTTTCGAGGCAAAAAAATGAGTGCACAGTTGTTCCGTTCTCCTCGTCAAGGGATATTATATTTACTTAAGTTTTGATAGCCATACTTATTTAGAGAAATACTTCCTGTTCACTATTTTTAACAATTTTTTTTCACTTCTTCAGAAAATGAAAAGTTATAATATGTTTTTTCACGAGATTGATGGTTCATCGATTTCGAAAAACTTAGAGACAGATAGCCAGTGAGTTAATTTATAAATCTTTAGTCTGAGATTTAATTCAGGCTTTATATTTTTATGTGGACGAAAATGACGGCTTGAATTTGAAACTTTGAAATTTATTTTAACTTTTAAAACATTGGAACGTCACTATCTGCCGAACGTTGTTTAAGGAGGTACTCAACGGTTTTTTAATTTAGGTTTGGGACATAATAACTGCACCAAATAGCCTCAGGAAGGCCACGAAATTCATTTCTGCTCTTATCATAAAAAAAAATTCGAGATTTTTCTCAAAATTTTCGAGTTTTTTCAGATTTTTTCTTACTACTTTTTTGGGAAAAAATACATAAACGTCAATTTTAACGAAAAATTCTAAAAATAAGTAAAAGTGAGTAGCAACTTTTTACATCAGTTTTGCAGTAGCTTAAATTTGACTTTTGGTACAATCGGATGAAAATAAATTTCTAGAAACTCCAAAAATTCACTTCAGGTTGAACTAAAATGCAATTTTCTATAAATAGGAGCGATGTTTAAAAAAAAGTTTTCCACTGGAAATTGAGAAGACATGTTTGCACGTATTATATAAAATTTAAAAAAAATGTATCGAATCGTTTTCGAGAAAATTTCGTTTCAGTTTGGAATTTTTTTTCTAGAAATCATGAACATTGACTTCCGGCTGAATTAATCTGCAATTTTCTATAAATAGGAGCGATGTTTAAAAAAAA
>SCLH01000065.1:118463-184678 GCA_004367855.1 Oikopleura vanhoeffeni | reverse complement strand
TTTAAGTTTTCCGAAAATACTTTGCAGAAAATACATGTATCAAATTAAAAAAATCGAACCAGAGAGCTTTTGCCGATCACTGATGGGCACCACCCTTCATGTGAGACCAATAAGCAACAGTGAGAGCAATGGGCAAACTTTTACGAAAAGCTCGTGTGTTGCTCATTGGTGTCACCCACTGTATATTGTTCTGAAAACCGTATCATACACTATAGTCTAATTATTTACCATTCTTGCACAAGAGCACAAAACATAATTTTGGCTTTATAAAAGTTATGACAAGTGTTTACAGAACAATATATTTCTTTCATTTTCATGTTTGATCATTTTAATCACAAGATACAGACTGTTGAAAAGTGGTTACAAATACCCAGCAATAACAAAATTTTACATTCAGAACCCCCTTAAGCTTGGAAACTTCAAAATTATCAATATTTTAGGAAATTTTTCGACGAAAGTTTTCCTTAAAGTCCTCAATTTTGCAAAGTAGGCATTATTTTCTGTTTCCTTTCAAAGTCTTAGCTTTTCCATGCAATCAATTTGGTGGTCAAGAACCTGGAACAGATGAGGAAATTCAAGCTTTCGCAGCAAAAAAAGGTTTCATGGGCACGCTTTTCAAAAAAATTGAAGTGAATGGCGATAATTCTCATGAGATTTTTAAGTGGTTAAAGGCAATCGGTTTAATTTTTTTATCACGCATATATTAAAAAAAATAACAATATTGTTCAAAATAGATTAAAATTCATCCTCCCAAAATAATAATTCAGTCACTGATGAATATAATAAAAACAAGTTACATAAAGCTAAATTAGTGACCGTGTTATCATCCAATATTTGCTGAAAATTACATTCAAACATTAAATTTTTCTCATCAAAAAATCTTGTCTTTTTACTTAACAGTTTTTTTCGGTGGTTATTATTATTCGTGATGAAAGAAAGAAACATTTGGTGAAAACAAGAATATTTCGTGACAATAATTCATCACATGAAAAAATATTATGTTAGAATTCACATTTCTCTTATATTTTTGTAGTAAAAAAATATTTACTCGTGCATGTTCGATTTGTCATATCGAAACATGAGAATGATAGGTTTCACGTTATTTTATGCGAAAAACAGAAGTACAAAAGTTTATCGGAATTTTGCCGATACAAAGAGGTTTGTAAACTATAATCAAGCTTTCATTGTTTTATTTTTAAATCGATTTCAAGTCCCAAAAGAAAGGTTCGGGATCTGTAACAAATAATATTAAGTGGAACTTTACCAAATTTCTTATTGACAAAAATGGAAATGTCATTAAGCGATATGGGACCATAACAAATGCAATTGCCTTAAAAGATGAGATCCCGGCATTATTATAAAACAAATCTAACTCAATAAACTTCTCAGATGTTTACACAATTTTGTCAATCCTGGTTTTTTATTCTGAAGTTACAAAGACCAGGAATTTCTTGATCATATTGTCGTCTTTTCTTTACGTATGATGCTCATGATCAAAGAGTTATTAATTCAGTCATGAGTGGAAGTTTTAAAGAAATCGGCGTTGATTTCATCAAAAAAACAAAATTGATTGAATTTCTATTATTGATTATCTGTGGAAAAATAAAGACACATAACTATATACAGACTTTTCGATATGTTAAAGGGTTCTTCCACTTCTTTATATTTTTTCTCTGCGAAGTTTTTCTCAAACATGAAAAAGTCGGAATTTTTCATTCGAGATCTCAAATCTCGGTAACTCAGTTCACTCAACTGATGAGGGTTGTTGGCATAAAATGTTGGAATTGCCTGATTATTGCTCAATCTTAGCTGAGCAATTAATTAAAAGGGTCTATAACAAGTGAATATGAGTGAGTAATTACAATATTTTCTAAGAAGAAAACCTCCCTTTTTAACTGCAAGAAAATTGTTGAATAGAGTTGTGGATGTTTAGAATTTATGAAACTATTCTTATTTGCTAGAATAGGTCTGAGAATGAAAAAAGATGAGATTGAAATGAAGAACAGATTACCTTGACAAATCTGAGCGGGGATTCGTCACTCACAAACACGCTTTTTTACCATGATCGACATTTCGATATTAATAATGAGCTTAAAAAAGAAATGTGATATTTCAAATAGTGAAAGTATGGTCTGCGAGAAAATGTTATTCACCTCAGCATCAAGTACGTACAATTTTTCTTAAAGACTGATTTTTATGCAGTTTTTCTTGATGTGTCAAAAACAGTTTTTCGCTTCTTAAAACCAAAAGAGAATTTAAAGCAAAATCGACCGAGTTTTAATGAATTTTGTCAGATCAGTTCCTATTAACCAGTTATTTCAGTATGGCACCAGTGAGTTAGCCTTGACCCGAAACGATTTACTTGCTGGTACTAGAGAATTTTTTCTCACTTCTTATCTACTTTTTATCAACCCTTACAGTCCAGCTGGACAAATGGGAAATTTTTCCCCAGCACTTTTAACATTTTACACCCACTACCTCCTTGATGATTCACTCGTGACGTTCTCATAACCCCGATTAAAAAGTCGCTGTACTCTCAAAAACTATCGCGAATTCTGAGGCTAGATTGCTGACCCACTTTTTCGCTGCGTTTTTCGCTGAACCTTTTTTCTCTTTTCTCACTGAAAATGGCTGTTAAGTCGAAACGTCAAATAAAATCCTACCTATGATAGAATAAAAAATATATATTTTGTCTCAAAAACCAAAAAGATATTCTCAAAAAGGCCATTTTTGAAAAAGGAAGTTTTGAAGCTAGATTCAATTTATAAATTCATATTTTTATGACTTTTTGACTTTAACATATCAACATAAAGAAGATAGACAAAACAATTTTGCATCAGGTAGTATCAAAACTTTTTTTATAAGTTTAAATGCTGAAGAAATTGTTTGATCAGTATGAGCGCGGCAACATCTCCGATACTATTTGCGCTTTCTAGACATAAATACCCGAAAATGATTTTATTCTCAAATCATCTCAAATTCATATTAATTCATAAAGCCAAATTGACGGGACGTCTTTTTCTTAAATAAACAAAACACTGAAACCGTTTTCACAGAAAAATCAAATAAATTTTACAAGAAAATAACTTTAAGTTGGATCATCAAATATTTTCATCGCCTTCAGATAGAAATAATATAATAATTCCCTATCAAGAATTGTCCTTAAATTTCAAAATAAAATATTTTTCGAGTTCAAAAACTCGTTTAATTTTTTCAATTTTGAGATTTCGACTTCACCAAATGTCTGTCATTCCCGAACCAGGGAAGTCAGATTGATAATACCACAACCAAAAGATAAGGAATTGTGAAAAACTTCTGCATAATTAATTTTATACCATTTCCGTGTATTTCACTATTAGAGTGACCACACGGTCATCGGCACCGTCTAAGTTCCGGGGTTAATAAGTTTTCATATTTATAATCTCGGAGGAATCTGTTTTATGTACTTACAGATTATTGGTCAAAACTTGTATATCGAATGATATGACTCAGAGACACAAAATCCAGAAATCAAAAGTTCAGATTTATTCTGAAATCGATACTTGCGAAACATTTTATTCGATATAATACCGATATTAGGTTGATTTTATTGAGGGACAAAGCTAGAAAATCCAAACTAGTGTCTTCAACACTTGCATTCATACCACACAAACTACTTCATCTTCGTCAATTAAGCAAATAATTATTCATTAAAAGAAGTTATTCTCTTTGTTTTTTTCGAAAATCGAAATTATCATGATTGAGCAGAATCTAATCGGTAAAATATATTATTTTAAAGATTTCAACTGTCAGAATATTTTTATATGTAATTTTTGAGAACGAGCTTGAGTTTCAACAAGATTATTCGATTTTACTTTACAACTACATAATTTTGTTTTACATGTTTTTAATTTTCAAGCATAAAGAATTCAGTTTTGTTCATTCTGTTCTGAATTCTCAAAAATTGAATAAATCGGAAACTTATATTTTTCTTCTGATAATAAAATGAAAGAAGTGATATTTTTGGGCATTATGAGATGATTTACGGTATGCTATAAACTCTTTATCACAAAATAGCCAACTTCATTTTAGTTTCTTGTATCACCTTTCATTTTTATTAAATTTAAACAAAAAATTTCTGTCTTTTTCAGTTTTGAAAATACCGTAAAATTTGTGATAATTTAATATGTTATTCGATTTGTCCCAAAAATTATCATTTTGAAGTGATGATGGTCAATACAGACTATTCAAAATAAGCCAGCAAGAAATTTCTCTGCCACAACGAATATTCGGAAATTTTATTTTATTCGAATATGTCCTTGTTTTATTTTTCGGTCTTGTTTATACTCTGAATCATTATTTTTGCAACAAAACTACGGTTTGGGAGAAATCCATCGGGGTCCTCTTTGATGAATAATTAATGATAAATGATTTCACCGAAACTTGTCAAATTGGTGAACTCATGAAAAAAAATATTTATTTCGACGTGCTAAAATTTAAGTTTTTAACTCTTTTTTCAAAATTTTTAATTATCGATTTTGACGTAGAATTTGTATTGCAACAAATTGCATACATTTAAGACGGTCGTCAAGACCATTTTTTACGGTTAACAATTCATAAAAATAAATTTCACCAGAATTTAGACACCTTCGATAGCAAACGCGCGTTTTATGAATGTTTTTTCGAAAGACGATTAATTAATTTAAAATAATCGATCTGAAAAAAATAAGATCATACAAAGTAAGCTCAAAAGTGGCAACTTTCGGTTTAAAAAGGTTCTGATCAGAAAATTTTTTTAAGCTTGAAAAACGTTAACATCAAGAAAAAAAAAATTGAACAAAAGTGCAAATCTGTCAAATTGCACCGACCCCCATAAATCAATGAGCAATATTTCAGAGAAAAAAGTCGTGGCAAATCGTTTCGTCGAGCATTCGTATGAGATTTATGATATATCATATCACATTTATTATGTGACATAATAAATTATTAATTTTATTTCATAGTTTAACAACTTGTTTCGATATTAATTGATGATCATTATTAAGCTGTTTAAATTCAAGTTCAAAACAAAACGTCGTGTAGAGCAAGTCTAGAATATTTAAAAGAAATTAAATTTCCTAAGTAGCATCTTTTTATGCATTATACAGTACCTCTTAATGGAGGTTAATCATTTTCGACTTAAACATCATTAAGTACGGTTTTTTGAGAACTTAATGATCTTTAAAACTTCAATCAAGGCTTAATCTCCATTAAGTATTTTTAGACTTAAATATATTTTTTTCACTATTAATGGGAAAAAAGTATTTTTTTTGTAATCAAATAGAAAAATATTCAATGAAAAAAAAAGTATTTTTTTTCGTAATTAATAGAAATAATTTTTTTTGTACGTTATCAAAAATTTCTATTTTTTTTATTCAATTGAATGATGCCTTTTCCAAGCTTTTCAGACATGGGCACTGCCGTTTTGGCTTGATTAGCACTCCCTCCTTTACCTTTCAGCGTTCATAAATGTTCGTTTGATTATTGTGTACACTTCCAGGCCGTACTGTATAATTCGCAAAAGCAAATAATGCTTAATGATCTTTATTATTTTTGTGTTACTTAATGATAATTAAGTTTCGCCCTTTGGGGCGACTTAATTAACATTAAGTACACAAAATAAAAAAGTTCATTAAGCATTATTTTTACTTTCGCAATCATTATATTACCGTCATCGATATAAAATCTATATTATATAATAAATTATTTAATATTATTATTATATAATAATTATTATAATAAATTATGGGACATAATGTGACGAAATTTGAGGTTTTCCAACTTTGAGAAAACTTAAGCACAGTCTTTAAGAGTAGCATTATTTTATGTTCATAATAAGCTTCATACACTCACAGAAAGTTTTTAATATTCCGTCATGGAGCAAAAAGTAAGCAGATTAATTGAGAAGTATATGTTAATATTATCATATAACCTTCGAAATGTGTTATCGGTCTTGGGTCTTTTCTCCCGTCTTAGACGGAGAAAAAAAAACATTTTCCTCTTTTATGTGACGGGAGAATAAAAATATTTTTTTCCCGTTCTTTTAGTGACGGCAGAAAAAAAAATTTTTTTCTCCCTCATGCAAAAGACGGGAAAAAAAAATATTTTTTCTCCCGTCTCACAAAAAATATTTTTTGTGTTTTGTCGATTTTATATAGTAATGTGCTACTTAGGGTGACGGTTAGAATTTAGGATCAGATTAGTTAGGATTAGGGTTAGGATTAGGATTGATAGGATTAGATTAGGATTAGGATTAGGAATAGGATAGGATTAGGATAGGATTAGGATTAGGATTAGGATTAGGATTAGGATTAGGATTAGATTAGGATAGGATTAGGATTAGGATTAGGATTAGGATTAGGATTGAGATTAGGATTAGGATTAGGTAATTTAGGATTAGGAATTAGGATTAGGATTAGGATTAGGATTAGGATTAGATTTAGGTAGTTAGGTTAGATTAGATAGAGATTAGGATTGTTAGGATTAGGTTAATTTAGGGAGTTAGGATTAGGTTAGGGATTAGGGTTAGTTATAGGATTAGGGTTAGGATTAGGTAGATAGGTTAGGATTAGTGTATAGATTAGGGTTAGGATTAGGGTTAGGATTTAGTTGATTAGGTTGATTGGCGTTAGGATCAGGGTTAGGTAGGGTTAGGATTAGGTTTAGGATTAGGGTTATATAGGGTTAGGATTAGGGTTAGATTAGGGTTAGATTGGGGTTAGGTTTAGGATAGGGTTAGGATTAGGGTAATAGGTTAGGAGGTTAGGTGGTGATTGGGTTAGGAATTATGCGGTTCAGGATTAGGGTTAGGATTAGGGTTAGGATTAGGGTTAGATTGAGAGGTTAGGATTGAGGTTAAGGATTTAGGTTGGATAGTTATAGTGTAAGGATTAGATAGGATGAGGTTTGAGTTAGGATTAGGTATAGATTAGGTTAGGATGGGTTAGGTTAGGATTAGGATTAGGGTAGGAATTAGGGTTAGAGTGATATAGGTTAGGATTAGGGTTTAGGATTAGGGTAGGATTAGTAGATTTATGGTTAGAGGTTAGGGTTAGGATTAGGGTTAGGGTTGGAATATTAGGTTGGGATTCAGAGTTAGAGATTAGGGTGCAATATTTGGATTTTTTGAGATAGGTTTCTTCGGAGCTATTTTTTCGCTGGATCAATTAGCCAAATTGTGCTCTGAAAAGTCAAATTTTCAAGATTTATGCACCGTTCTGCGCTCATCACATTGTATTGATGTTAAAATTTCCTTAATTTCATAATTGAAAATTATTATATGAAAAAACATAACAAAATCGCAACCAAAAAACGATCGACGATCTAGAAATTTGAAAAAAAGACGGAGAAAAGACGGAGAAAAAACGGGAGAAAAAAATATTTTTTTTTCCTCCCGTCTTTTTTACGGGAGAAAAATATTTTTTTCTCCCGTCTTTTGCATAGACGGGAGAAAAGACCAACCGTTTATCTAATCAAGGCTATCGGCAACCAAAGTCTATTTGCACATGAGCCTTTAGCTTCATCCAAGCCACAAACAAATGACAATTATTTATTTTTTGAATAAAAAGTATACAAAAGAAATTAACAAGGTCACAGCTTACCAAGGGCGGCCAAGCTTAAAAGAATATATTTCTTAAAGAATATGATTTGAAGGCCATTTAGTTACTACACAATAATATAGTTATAATTTTCTAAGGTCATGTCATGTGACCGTCATGATCTCATACGAATATTATTCGATATTGGTGTCTACTATATAACTTATAATCTCCTCTCTGAAACTCATTAAAAATTTCAATATGGCAAAAACAGTGAATGAAAAATCAGGTCTTAACCTAAATTATATGATTATAGGTATTTCCATGATTTTAATCGTGCTCAGACAAGGCTTTGAATACATTTTCGCGAAAAATATTGGAAGTACTGAAGTGTACGAAACAGAACAACCCTATTTTGAGATCAATGATTTCATGGACGACGACGAAATCGAAACCTTAAAGAATTACGTTTTTGACACCCGTAGATTTTTAACTGGCAACGAAGCTTTTAACGTAGGCGTCGAAGATATCGGAGAAGCTGTACCAGTCGGACTAGATGGAAGTTGCCCAGGAGATCTTTTTAACAGTGGTCACGGAAAATGTGTAATTCCTGGTCGATACGATATAGGTACGGTTCGGACCGGGAAAATTAAAATTTTCAAACCAATCAATTAAACTTAAAAACAAATTAAAATTTCGATAAAGAACTTAAAAAATAAATTAAATTATTAAAAAAAATATTTTTAGGGAAAACTTTGCTTGCAGTTTAAGGTTTTTTATGTTTAAATTGCCAATTCTTAAAAGCGGCTAAACTCGCCTAAAACTGAGATTATTTTATTGTAAAAGTGAGTTAATTTTCTTAACAACACTTATCGGGTATTCTGCAAATTTGTGTCATTTTTTGTATGGACACAGCTATTGTGTTTGGTAAAACCGGCCAATGAGTGATCCGCATTGTAAACACCCAACAAGGGAAACCCCTGATGCCTATTGTACCATAATTTTTTGTTCAAAAATTTTCGAACACTTCTTTTCGAATTGTATTAATAAAGCAAATTTTTCGGTAAGTAATCTCGTTCTCACTTCAATATCAATCGTTTGAAATAATTGATTTATAATAGATCATTCAGGGAGACATTACTTCCTGACTGGTGGTCTGTCTGGCGCTAAGGAGTTTTATTACAAATTACTCAGTTCGGTTTTTGCCTACTATCAAGTGCTATCAAAAGAATTCATTGACACAAACCCCATGATGAAACGACTTTTTAAGAAGCCAGAATATTTACAGGCGATGAATAAACTCTGCAAAGCAAATGCTGCTGGAGAATATTATTTTCGACCAGTTCAAGTGAATGTGGTCATGATCACACCGGGTCAGGATTTGCCATTGCATTTTGATAACGGATGGTTTTGGGGGGCAAATCGATTCAGTTTACCGGATTGGGTGACTGTAGCGATGACAAGATCGGGGCTTTTTGAAGATATTTCAATCCCGCAAGCACAAACTGTCGTGTATTTACATGGCTCGAAGGTAGGAATGATAAAATTATAAAAATAACCCGAATTGTTTGTGGCCGAAAAAATAAAATTTTGAACTTGAAACTCACCAAGCAAAATACTGAGTAACAAGATTCTCAAAATCTGAAATTTGGCTTGAGAGACTTACTTATTATTGATAAAATATCATAAAACGAGTTCGACATCTTAATTTTGAATTAATTAAATTTCATGAATTTTTTGGAACATTATTTTCGTGAGCTTTTTTAACCCTCGAACAAAATAACTTATCTACTTCATAACTTTAAATTAATATGAAAAATGTTATTTAAAAAAATCGGATCGTTTTTTCCAAAACAATTTCGACAATTTTGAGAGTTTTTATCTGCTGGGTACTCTGCCTAGTTAATCAAAATAATCTAAATGTCAAGCAACCATTTTTCATCACCGTCAAAATAAAATTGATTCGACCCCTTTCAATGTATTATTCGCTGTAGTTTATTTTGTGCTTTGATCGATTTTTTGGAAATACACCAAACATCTTAAATTAACGAAGATTTTTTGGAATACGGTAATTTAACATTTAATTTTCCATGATTTGAATAATATTTATACCTATAAAATACTCTAAGATCGGACATTTTTATATGTTTTTTAATTCAGTGGTCTACACAATTGTACTGGATAGTTTCTTTATAACTTATATTTTTTTTTCATTATCCGGATATTTAAATTTTTGGTCTTGGTTTATATTTTATAAATGGACATTTTGCTCAAATAATTTTCAGGAGGAACCAGAATTCAAACATGGCGGAGAATATGTATTCTGGCCAAAAGGTCCTGGAGGTCCAATGAAGAGTCTCCCAGCAACTAGAGGAAAAGGTGTAATTATGGATGGGGGAAGAATCGCCCATGGAGGCAGACGAATCGCTGACACTTACAAGTCAGCAAATATAGGACCAAAACATGCGTTTCGTCGACTTGAATTTCAAGGTAATATACTGCGCTAAAATTCAATTTTTGCGGAATACAGTTTTGACAATTTTTGTAATTATGTTATCTGAAATCAAGCTGAAGATTTTTGATTATTTTAACACAGTTAGACTTTTGTTTAATTAGCATGATGATCAAAATTATTTTAGCAATTAGAACCTGATCGTCAATATTCAGGCTTGGAATATATAAAGCTTTTTGATTTTTTTTCGTACCAGATCAAGCCAAATTCTATAAAATAGAAATTCTCGTATTATTCCAGACGCGAAACAAAAATTTCAAAGATATTTCTAAGCTCTGGTTAACAAATCTATGGCTCTAGTATGAAAAATAAGAGGAAAATGTATCATAAATGGCGACATTTTCAAATCTTTCTTAATTACTTCTTTTTACGCCCGCTACCCCCTTATTGATCCCCTTTAAAAATCTTATTCCGAATGTCAAACAAATGATTCTACCATAAAACTTCACTTATTTTAAATATTGTTAACATTTATTTCTTAGGAAACGATACTTGGTATCTATTTTCGAATGCTGACATAACGGATACTTTCAAAACAGATGACCTTCGAATGAGCTTTGTTTGGCGAGGACTTTGTTTTAAAAATGAGGAGGAAGCAAATGTCTACGAAACCTACCCCAGTATCCCAAAAGAAGATATTTTGATGACATTTGAAAATGATCTCCGGAAAAAGGGACTTCTTGCAAAATCAGCGCCTCGACCTCCACCACAAAATTTTGCAAAGTTGTTAATGGATACTTATACGAAAATGCCAGTTGAGAATGTGAAGGGAAGTTTGGCGTTTAATTACTGTATTCTAGAAAAATTATTCCCATTTATAAAACGAATACTCGCGCCTTTTTGCATAGATTCAGCACCGTTTAAGGCTCTTAATGACGAATTACCTCCGCCAAAGCCTTTTTGTGGAGGACGACAAAGTACGAATTGTCCCGAGCAATAACTTCAATCAATTATTTAAACTCTTTGGAATTTACCTGTAAAAATTTGTAAATACTTCGAATAAATATTTCAGCTCTTCAAAAATATTTTGTTAATTCTACAGCAATTCATAAATTTTAATTGGGGTTGTTCGGGATATACGATTAATATATAAAGAGCAATTTTAAATTATATTTTTGACGTTTTGGTTAATTCTATATTAATAAAGTGATCATAAGAACCGGGCCTCAAGTGCGCACGTTCAGAGCATTATACGGTGCTTACTCTATGTAGAAAAGCGCAAGTAGTAGTTTATATATGAGAAAAACTTATAAAAGAACGGTTATTTAACGCTCAACTTTCCTTCATATCCTAAGCAGACATTTAAGTTAGAGTTTAAGCTAGAAAAATTGTAAATACAAAAACAATATCACAAAAAAAAGCAGACAGGTGTCAAATTAGAATTGAATTTTTTATTGTTCGAATTTCAAACTCAATCTTCACAGCTGAACATTTAAGAACATATTTTACATGTCCATTAAGGGTATCCCGGTCCCTAATTTGACATATTCTCGATGAAATATTAGCCTAACACTGCTTCAAGGATATTATTCAAATTAGCCAGTTTGTAGAACTAGCCTTCAGCTTGCGTCAGAAATGTGTCAAATTTTTTTTGTATGCTTACACTCCGTGACACATAAGCGAAACAAGAAGACATAACGCAAAACAGAAAATCTATCTCCTCCCAGGCTTTATTTTGAAAAAAACCTTAATTTTGATACAACCTGTATAATTACTATTTAAAACTTTACATTGCCGTTTTTGTCGATAAGTGCTATATTTTTTCTAGAACATGCAAAAAACTACCGTTTTTTGGACATGACGCCTCGAAAAATCTATCTCCTCCTAGGTTAAATTTGCAAATTAGCCCAAAATTTTGCAGAAGCTAGTTCAAAACAAATAGAAACTTTACAGCGGCGTTTTTTTGCACTTTCGACCCCAAACTCAAAATATGAATTTTTCAAGGTCACTTGGAAAAATGTCCGAAAAAAATGTGCTTCGATTTTTTCGAAAGTAGGTTCAAAAGAAAGCTGGGGAAACACTGAAGAGAAAGTTGGCTTACGTCAACCCGATATTTTGAAGTTTTAGTGGTCAAATTGACACAAACGTTATTTTTGAACATAATTTTGAGAAAAATACTTAGAAAAAAATCGAAAAAAGGCAAAATTTTCGAAAATTTTTGTTGTCGTCATTTGGGTTGTTTTATGCGTTCAAAACATAAACAATTGATTTGATGCATTTTTATGACATAATAACTGCAGAAAATGTAGGAACCGGGATACCCTTAACCATTACACACCAATAATTTTTTATCCCATTACATACTTATTGTACTAAATTGTACAAGCCCCTTTCAAAAAATCATAAAATCACTATCACACATCCGATCTCAAAGTTACGACTTATTAAGAAAGTTCAAACAAATATCTTCAAACTNCCTGTCCCTGGTTATTGCCCGACCCTGGGGTTACCGGACTGTCGTAATAAGGGGCCCTCTATTGGGGTTATGTTAGTAGCCGAATAGGTCTAGCGGACAAGAAACGAGGTACGTTTTTTGTCGCGGTTAGAGGAATTTTGTAATTATACAAATTTCAAAATATCAAAAATAATGACCAAAACTTTTAATAACCTTATGGTAGTATTTATAATCTTATTGATGTTAACCAGGACTAAAGCGAATTCAAAAGACATCAGAGGAAGTTCTGAGGAGGTTTCTTAAGTCACTTTTTGGGTCAGATTAGAATATTTTCGACCTATCTTTTTGTGAGTTTTTGAGAACATTTGAGTTGAGTATTAAGCCCAAAGTTTCATAAACATTTGTTGAGTCCATCAGAAGATAGCTTAAGAGGTTACTAAAGATCACTTAAAGTCAACTTGGAATATGTTCGACAATTTTTTTGAGGTTTTGAGAAATTTTGAGTATAAATCCCAAAGTTTCATAAAAATTTGTCAAGCCAATCAGAAGATAGTTTTAGAGGTCACTTTTGTGTTTAATTGCATTTATTAAATGACTTAATCAGTAGAAAGAAATCAGTAGAAAGAAAAGGACGTGTTGTTTTTACTTATATGATAAAGTAATTGTCCTCCTACTATAATGGTATAGAAGGATTCAACAGGTCCTTATTTTATACCTTTTCTGGTTTTATACATTTAGACGTGGGTAACTATTATTCTGTTAATTCGTCCACCACATTTAAACTGAACCATCCCTAAGGTTTTGTTTTCCACCCTACTTATGCTCGCTATGTAGATTTGTGCTTTGACATAGCAAGGGTGGAAAAAAAATTGAAATGAAAACGGTGAATTATATGACAAATTATTATATGTAATAAGATCCCTCCAAAAAAATGATATTTGAGTAGGGTGTCACCGGAACCAAGTCAACTATAACACGGGGCAAGATAATTAAAATAACTTCCTATTTCAAAGAATAATATGTGTGTATGCAGGCAGAATGAAACAAAACCAAAGGTCACTTAAAGTCAACTTGGAATATTTTCGACAATTTTTTTTGATCTTTTTCGGTCTTGTTTACTTTATCTCCGGAAGTTTCAGAAAAAAATCGAATGTCAGGTTTTCGAGTTGATTTTTAGACTCAATCCCGGCGACACCCTAAGCTATAGACTATAAGTCCTAGGCGAAACATCAATTGTTTCAAACATTTGTTGTCGGGGATAGTTAGAGGAAGACTCGCGGCACCTTAGCAAATCGGAACCGATCCGATCTCATACTTTATAAATTTTCTTCCGAACCGATCATGAAACCATTTTACGAATTTCAATCCGTACCGCGAAATTTTCACATGGAAACTCTTTTTAAAAGTGAAAATAGAGTAAAAACGGCAAAAGTTAGTGTTTTTAATCAGAAAACATTTTTGACCCAAATTCTCATCACTTTCAAAATGCTTGTAAATTTAACTAAATTGAAAATTCCGAAATCCGACTCAAAAGTTTCCAAAAATAGAGCAAACTGATTTCAAAGGCTTTGCTATAGTATTATACTAATATCAGCTAAAGCTAACGATAACAACGCATAACAAATTAAGTGAATTATTTTTTCTCATACAATATTTTTTGTAGAAAAATATGTTTGTTATCACGAATACCTATCAGAGTCTGGCTTTGAAAAAATGCTTTCCCGTTATCACCATTTGTTGATTATAAGATTCCTATTTAAAAGCAATTCTACGCTACACAACGATTTTTGGCCACTAAACAAAAATGAATATCGACAAAATATACAAAGGAATAAAAGTCTGGAAAAAGGCGAAACTCATATATATTTTCCCAATATATTAGTAATGTTAATAAATTGAAAATTTAAACGTTCGCAAGAACAAGCGGTTTAATTTAAGAAAAAAATTGATTTTGAAATGTTTTTCTTTTATATATATCGCTCTGAAAAAAATGTACCAATCCTTCCGGATCGATGCACTTCCTTAATACTTCTCAAAGAGAAAAGAGAGGGAAGGGCAGGGAAGAGAGGTGGGAGGAAAGAGGGTAGGAGCGAAGGATGAGAAAGAGAGCGGAGAGAGATGAGGGTGGCGAGGGAGGGAGAAGAGTAGGGGGGAAAGGAGAAGAAGGAGAGGAACTGATAGATAGTGATAAGAAGGTGGGGAAGGGAGGTGACAGGGAGAGGAGAAGGAAGGGCGTGGAGGAGCGAGAGGCAGGGAGGGAGGAGGAAGGTGAGGAGTGGAGGAAAGGAGCGGAAAAGAGGGAGGGGAAGAGAGATGAGGAGGGGGGAAGGAGAGAATAGAAGAAGGGAGGAGGGGAGAGGTGGGTAAGGGAAGGGAGAGAAGATGAGAAAGGGGGGGGAAGAGAGAGGAGAGATGAGGGAGGGGAGTAGGAGCGAGGAGCGGGGGAGGTGAAGGAGAGGGAGCGGTAATATCTGTCTTCTTGAACCGAGGGTGGACGGCATAGAAGCGGAGGAGAGGAGTGGGAGAGGAGGGGAGGAGAGGCAGAGGAGAGGAGAGTAAGGGAAGACGGAGGGGAGAGGGAGGGAGAGGAGGGAGAGAGGAGGGCCTTCGGAGAACTTCCTAATAAATTTTTGGTTTTGTGTTTAAAAAACAGCAAAGCTGGTGAGAGTAACTTTATTTCTGAATTCAAATAAATTATGTCTATAGTGGTGCGTAAGAGTCAATCAAAATTTTGTTTCGCTCAACATAGTAGGTTAATTCTGCAGATAGTGTGATAGTGTGTTAGAGATAATAAAAAAAATTATTTCTGAAATTACAAGTACAACGAGATTTCCTGTGCTATTTGCCATTAAAAAAGAACTGCCTAAGCTGGAAATCGAACCCGGATAACCTTTTGCCAATAGTGCGGAGTGCTAACCATTCTGCCTACAAAGAACCATGAATCATGTCCCTCCCTTCCAAACTTATAAAGGCAAAGTTGAAAATGTACTGGAAATGTATGATGGCTTCTCTAAAAAATGTAAAAAATCAAACTAAAGGTTGATGGTGGGCTAATTCGATTTTTAAAGTAAGTTTGTATGATATTGTGTACACTGGAAGGCTGTTTATATATAATATATAGTGCGCACCTTATTTAAGAACCTAAAACCGTATGATTTCAATTATTTAATACTGAAATAGCTGAATTTGATTTTTGAAAAAATACCACATAATGAAAATTATTGATCAATTTTTTCTATGAATAATTATCAGAGTATGCGGAAATTGAAATTTCGAACATATGCCACATTATGTGTTTAAATATAAGCAAAATTAAGTATTTCAACATCTCCCACATTATGTGTTAATATATAATGAACAAAATTCTCAAATGTATTTTAAAAAATTTGGTGCATCAAAAATTTTTTAAGCTAATTTTACGTCAGGAAAATTATTCTCAAGTTTTGTCAAAAAAATGTATTTTTGATAATTCAAGTGTTTTATTTAAAGATCTTGATAAAACTCTGACTTTATTTATACAACTATTGAGCTCAAATAAGCAATCATCAAAATACTGAACAAAAAAATTTCAAATATGTTCTGTAAACTTCACAATGTGAACACAATACAAAATTTAAAAAAACTCACAAATAATCTGAACACACGCATTATCTACTTATTAATATACAACAAAATCGATAAAACTTGAAATTTGGTAAATTTATGCTCATATGATTTTTAGGTGCATTATTTTAAATAAAAACATCCACGTTGAAAAAACCTCATAATATGTTATCAAATTTGTATATATCCTTTATCCAACCGAAGTCCATGGTGAAAACGGTTCTGATCTCAGAACTGGAGTTCGAATCCCAGTGAACCCATTCAATTGCACGACTCGTCTCGTTATATGAAGCGGGACAAGTGACAACACAGACCAAGAGACAACACCCCTATTAGTATTCTTACACAATCACTAAAACAAAATCAGTGAGGTACACTGGGATTCGAACTCCAACCCTGAGGTCAGAAACGTTTACACCATGGACTTCGGTTGGATTTAGGATTTGGTGTCATTCAAGTCATTTGTCCAATTTAACTGTATTTACATTTCTATTTGGTTTTTGGATGCTGGCGAATTTAATTTATTAAATATCTCCAAAAACATTTTTTTTACAATCCAAACAATAAAATCATGAAAAATACTTTAACTTAATTTTTTCTGCTTTTTTTTTTAGATATTCACTTATAATTCTCATGCATAATATTCTTATCAACAAAGAACAATTTTGGCTTAACTTTTTTAAAACCCCCTTTACTGAATTTCATACATACAGTATATCAAATACTTTATCATTTACTCAAAATGCCCATCTTACCAGATTCTCTCAATTAGATATTCGAGACGCACGAAAAAATAATGTATTTTTAATTTGAAAATGTTTTATTTGAATGTTAATTCTCCGAGTATTCAGAAATGTACGGAAAGTGTACTTTACTATACAGATTTTTACAAAAGTTTGAACATGGTTTTTGTCTTTTCATAAATTATCTTCTGGCTTAACAACACCTTTTGGGCAATTTGTATTTGCTCTTCCACCACAAACTAAGGTTTTGTGTGCAATTTCATCGTTCATAGCCCTATATGGTAAATTTTCTTTGCAAAATGGTGTAAAAAGTGATCTAGTAAACGGAATAATTTCGCGATAATACAGTAATTTAAACCCAGAGTGCCCTCAAATTTTTGATGGCATTTTGGTGTAGGTGTTGATGATCATGTGCGCAAAAACTTCTGGATGTGGTCGTGGTGCATTTTCAGCGATGAGGCCTTTTTGACGCATATCTTTTTCAAAAGTCATCAAAATATCTTCGACGGGAATACTTGGGTAGTTTTCGTAAGAATTTGCCTCTTTTTCATTTTTGAAACAAAGTCCACGCCAAACGAAGCTCAATCGAAGGTCCTCCGTGTCAAAAACATCAATGACGTCATCATTTACGAGTAAATACCATGTATTGTTGCCTAAAAACAATATTATGAAATAATTAATTAAATTGAGAAATAATTGTGTAATTAATTTTGGTCCCTTACAGTTTCAAGATATGAAATTTCCGCAAAGTAAATTTGGAAGATTTTTAATAGCATTCAAGGCATGAATTGAACTTTAATTTGGACTTATTCAGACGAACTTGAAGAAAATCTTGAAAATAAATTACGACCAAATTTATTTTGAACGGCTGATCCGAAATTAATTAAAATTATATTTGTGAAAACTTTACAAGAAATTTCAATCTTTAATTTCTGCCATAATTGTTTTATATTTTAAGCACTTCTCAGAAAAATCAAAGTCAGTTAAATGGCACTGTTCCTGAGCAGGTTAATAACATACCTTGATATTCAACACGATGGAAAGCATCTTTCGATCCATGATGATGCGCTTGGTAAGTATCGGCAATTCGACCTCCTCCATGTGGAATTCTACCACCATCCATAATAACACCTTTTCCTCTAGTTGCTGGAAGAACTTTCATTTCACTACCTGGACCTTTTGGCCAGAAAACATATTGACCGCCATGTTTGAATTCTGGTTCCTCCTTAAAATTATTTTAAGAAAAGTAGAAAATTTGAGCAAATTTTTAAAGAAAATGGAAATTCGATTATTCAGTAAATATATTGAAAATTTTAAATAATTTAGTAAACTATTTTGATAAAAGGTTTTTAATTTTTCATCAAACTTTCAGAAAAGCAAATATATGGTGTTGAGACATAAAGTTTTCTAAATTTCAATTATAAAATTCCATTTTTTAATGTTTCGATTTTCATTTAATCATCTCCAGAATTAGAGATAAATGTTTTTAGCCAAAGAAAATTGGAACAAAATAGTTTGTCGATTGAGCTCTTAGATGATGTTCCAGATATCACTATTTTTACTCTTTCAGAATTAAGTATTCATATTAAAGTAGCTTTGATAAAAACGGAAATAACAAATTTCCAATTCTTGTATTTGAAATTAAATTTGTCCGTACCTTTGATCCATGTAAATACACAACAGTTTGTGCTTGTGGAATCGCAATATCTTCAAAAAGTCCCGAAGTAGTCATTGCAACAGTCACATAATCCGGCAAGCTAAATCTATTTGCCCCCCAAAACCATCCATTATCATAATGCGTAGGCAAATCTTGACCAGGTGTGACCACAACTACATTGACCTGAAGCGGTCGAAAAAAAAATTCTCCAGGAGCACTAGATTGGCAAAGTTTATTCATGGCATTCAAATATTCAGGTTTTTTGAACAAGCGTTGCATCATAGGATTTGTGTCAATGAAAGATTTTGGGATAATTTGGTAGAAAGACCAGACTGAACCGAGGAGTTTTTCGTAAAACTCTTTGGCGCCAGATAAACCGCCAGTCATGAAATAATGTCGGCCAATGTCATATCTACCGGTAATTACACATTTTCCATGACCACTATTGAAAAGATCACGTGGGCAATTTCCATCTTTATCAACTGGTACTGCCTCTCCAATATCTTCGACTCCAACGTTAAATGCATCTTTACCGGTGACAAATCGCCGTTTTTCGAATACAAATTCTTTCAGGGTCTCGATTTCTTCATTATTCATGAAATCAGGAATTTCAAAATATGGGTGTTCTTTTTCATATACTGTTCTTCCTGCAAGTTTGGCTTCCAGAAAATAATCTAAGCCTTTTCGAAGGCCATATAGAGAAATTGCTATTCCAACAATCCAATAATTTTTGTTAAATCCCGATTTTTTCTCAACGAGTTTTGTCATCTTAAAAGTTTTATGGTACATTTGAAAATGGAACTCTGAGTTATAAACAAGAAAATTTTGGGGGAGATTGCAGAAGAAAATTGCCCTTTGATCACAAAGCGACTGTCAGTAGCAAACGACCTCGAAGTGAAATCTTTATTGTAAGCAAGTTTTTTTGCGTAGCCTTGATAGTTGACGTTTTTTATCAATTAAAAGTAAACAAATATTTTACGGGCCTTGATAATTTTAAAGATTTCTAACTCCGATGTCTAATATGACGACAGTGGTGCTCATACGACTTTTTAAGCACTGACTCGTAATTATACAAGGAAACAGGGTCTTTTTGAGTTCAGTATACATCAGCCAGTCCCTGGTCAATCTCACACTGAAATGTATATAATAAATGACGAAAAAAATTTCAATAACAACAGCGCAAACTATTACATACAGAAATTGCCTCATATCGTCAGCTCAACATTACCAAATTTGCTTTTATCGCCGAAAAAAACCTACGAAATTTGCACCTTAAATCTTTCCAGGGCCCATATCGCCGAGGGCAAATATCCTCAAATTCACGTGAACGTTTAAGGTTTTGATATTATTTATTATGAGTGCGTCATGAGTGACGTCATATTTCAAAATATAATTTCTCAAATCTTCTGAATTTTTGTTCGATTGATTTTGGTGGTATATCTAATTAAACAAATTTTGATATCTGAATTAATTTTAACTAATTGTTAAACTCCTAATAAAATGAAAAAAAATCTAATTATGACGTTATTCTGAACGTGCGAGCGTTTTTCAATTTTGAATGAAATTTATTTCCCAATACCGCCGAAAGTGCAATTATTGCCAAAAGTCCACATTATCGCTGATTTTTTGCGAAAAATTTTCGGCGATATTGGGTCTCCCCAAGTTTTGATTTTTTTCCCAAAAACTTCCAGAAATAGTTTTCACAGAAATACTCATGTATTTTGTTAATATTTGATTCTATTAACCCCCTCACACCCAAAACCATTGAAATTCTACTCACACCCAAAACGCCATTCGGGGACGCCACTTTGGGCGGTTATTGCGGAGATAATAAAGGCGATAGAATATTTATTATTTTTTATGACTCGAGATCAAGAATAAACTTAAATTCGAGGCTGGTAATTTTTTATTTTAATTCTGTGTGCTCGATAAATGCAAGAAAAAATAGAGATTTAGTTTCAGGTACTTTATCGGAAAACCATACATTTTTCAAAATCACATATAAATTACAAAAGATGAAATAGAACACTGACTATTGAAATATGGCCTCTGATTTATAATAGCTCATCTCAATCGTCTGAAAAACGAGTTTTCGTATTCTTTTGCGCCAAAATGCACGCACGAAAATCAGAAACAAATTGAATAAAAATAGTTTTCGACTTGAACTTTGAAGGCGTATAACGGTGAATTGGCGAAAAAAATAAAAATTATTTTAAATTCATCGAGATCAAGGTGAGACATACATTTTAAACGTTTTTTTCAAAAATTTAATAATCTTTGATCGATATAAGCCATAAAAATGAAGTTAGGTTTTTTTCAAAAAACGATTTTTTCCAGAGTGATATGCAAATTATAAATAAATAACTCAAATCTTGGCTTTCTGAATATGTTCTCTGATTTGAAATATCTCTATCCATCAGCCAAAAACATGATAATTTATTTTTTCTTTGCCAAAAAAGAACATCACAAAAATCGTAAAAAACCTATTTTTGAGGATAAAAATGAATTAAATTGATCAAGATGTTCAGCCACTAAAAAGAGGACAAACTCTCGGCCCGCTGTAGGCTTGATTAATCGGCATGATATGGAGTTAATCAAGCTTCAGCTGTGCTCTTTGTCGCTTCGCATCGAATTTCAACTAAAAATCGAACTTATTTAATTCAAAAAATAATTATTCGCGTAATTGAGTGTTTTTAAATTTTGTTGAGTATTTAGAGAAATCACTTGAGAAAAAATAAAACTCTTAAAAAAGACAAGAGATAAAAATTAATAGTACCAAGAGTAGCCTCAGGTAATTCCCTAAATATAAGTCTCCTCAGAATTTTGATTTTATGTGTCGTATTTACGCTAGATTACGCTAGATTAAAAGTCTGTGGATTTATTATTTCTATCTCGTTTTGAGGATTTAAAAAATCTCGCGTCCCCGAATGGCGTTTGAGTGTGAGAGGGTCAAGAGAGTTGTTACAATTTGTGAGTGTGACATGCAAACAATTTCAAACCCCAATTTCTTTGATTTGAAGACAGGTATGAATAAAATTAACGAACAATAAATGTTCAAACTACAGTCAGTTCAGTACGGTATTCACTTTTTTAAGCAAAATAATTAATACCCGTTGAAAATTTGAAATTGCAATTTTCACCCCTCAAAAGTTTCAAAATCCAGCAAAGAAAAGTTTTACCTTGCCTTATAAACTATGTGATATTTCACTGAAATCGCAATAACGATGATCGTCTCCCATTATATTAACTCGGGCATCATCCTGTATATTTAAAAACCTATATAAAAGTTATTTTCTTATAACTGAGAATTCGAATTCAAAAATATATTTCTCATGTTTTTGTTGCTAAATGTTTTTCTTGATAAACATATATCATTTATTTATTATTTACCAAAAATTGTATGAATAAATAAAGAATAATTCAAACCTGAAACAAATCAAAAGCGAAGTTAAGGAGATTGTAGGTTCTCCATCTTATTTTTAAATCTAGAACAAATAACTTCGTTATAAATGTTAACTAAGCTCACCAAAGTGAGTTTTCTCCCAAAATTTTGAAAAAAAATTTTTCGAGCTGATTTCAAATCAGAAAATAGGATTATGTTACATAATTTATGTTGAACAATATACTAAAATTTATATTTTTATGGGGTTTATAACTAATTTCCATAACTATGATATTGAAAATAAATATAAGATCCCGGGAGAGGCAAAATTCAAATGTCGTGGTTCTTTCAAATCGAGCTCAGCAACGCCAGTTGTATAAATCAAAAACAAATACATGGACAGAAATCTAGTCAATCGTCTGAATGTTAATATCCAAATTCTAGGAATTTTTTATGTATACACAGACCGTCATACTTTTTTCTCGAAATAAAAACAGTATGTGACATACTGTATGTCGAAGTAATTTTCGCACTAAAGTTTTATTATTCCAACTTATAAGTTATACCGTATAAGTAATTAATCGCTCAAGGTTCTGAGTTTTTATAAAATGTGACAGTTTTGTCTCTATCATAGGTAAATAAAAAGTTACAGGCGGTTCAAAATGTCCAATATTGGATTTGGAGACCCTACAACCTCCTAAATTGAGAACTTAACTTGCTATGTTGATAAGTTTATCGTCCTTCGAACAGCATCAAACGACCTCGGAGTGAACATTCTAGTGTTTGCTAGTTCTTTTGACTATCCTTGATAGTTAACGTTTCTAATATTTTATCTAAAAAAGTAAGCAAATATATGACGGAGCTTGAAAGTTCTTGTTAGATAATGCGAAGTTCAGTCTAGAACTGTCGAAAAATTAATGTTTGAAACTAAGGCTTAATTTTTTGAAAATAAATAAAGTTTTGTTCGAAAAATCGAGTTTCGCTTCAAAACAATCAGGAGTCTACCTTAGTCTACAAGTTTGAAAAAAACCTTTCTCATTAATTGCAACATTAGTACATTAGTGTATTAATTTGAATTTCCAGGAGATAGTACTAGCTTTTTTAACCGAGAATCAAGGCGAATTTTTGCGCAAAGTGAAAAAAAATTTGTTATATTTTGGTATAAAAATCGTAAACGCAGAAAGTCTATCAGTCTCCCAAAAAAAAACTGTGTGCAGTAACGAATGTTATCTTACAACAATACTTATAAACAAATAAAGTGCTCAAAGGTCAGAGAATTAAATTACGTCTGGAATAAACAATTTTTTGTGAATGGTTATATCATATAACTTATATGCAAATAAACATTCATCAAGCCAATATTTAGCCAATAAACAGAACTTATAAAATGATAAATTAAGGGAGTACTGGTCGCATTTCGAGGCTCGGACATGAAATTTCCAGATTAGTTTTAAAATATTTTTTTCTGAAAATATGACAAAAATACGTTGATCAGATGTCGTTAGTTTTCATTTTGTCATTAAAAAAGTATTTTTATTCGCGATTTGAACATATTCAGTGTTATTTTTTTCAAATTTTGGAAATTTCTGAGAATTTTGAATCGCGGTTTCTAAAAGACGAGATACAACAATTCAAATTGTCGAACTTGGGGTTTGCGCGTAACCATAAGGATCGTATACCATACCAGTTTTAGGTTTCTGCCGTCAAAATCCAGGGAGGAGTAGTATTTTCCCGAGGCACTCAAAATAAGGCCAAAACAGTTTTTTGCTCATTTAAGCGCCGGATGAAATTTTTTTGAGTAAAACTGAACTTAGGGTTCTCGCCACGTTCTCTGGGTCAATAAAAGCTATAAAAGTATTCTCTATCTTCAAAACTCAGGGAGGAGTAGGCTTTTGAAGTGAAAATAGTGCCACTTTGAAAGGTCGTTCCTGATTGGTCGGCCAATCAGAGGCTTCGATTTGTTTTGTGAAAGCAAGATTAATGTTCAATTATTCAAGCTAGATTAATGTTCAATTATCAAGCTAAATTTGATATATTTTTTGTCAGTAAAGGATTTTATTCCCGTTTCATTCCGTTAACGAACACATTTCGATGAAATGGTTATCGTTCTCATTTAAAAATTACACACCACTATTTTGAACATGTAACACGTGCTTGAAAATTGATGTAGAGCCAAAAATCATCGGATAATAAATTGCATGGATCCCACTGGTATTTTACACAAATCACTTGTATTCTTGACGCTACTTGAAACTCAGCTCTCACCTTTTGACACGAACAAGTCAAGCGTCTAAAATTTTTCACACAAACAAGCCAGACTCAAGCCTACAAAATTGATAGACTTCGGCCAGGTCTGACTCAGGCGGTAAATCTTAAATTCGGCAAGACTCTTTAGTAAATGGAACTAAAATTTTGACTTGATCTACTTAAAATGGGCTTTCTTCCCGGATTTAAGATATTGCGTAATGTTTGAAATATTTCGAGTTACCAACAATAATTACCTTCTTGAGCTTATCTTAATGATAAAAAATCATTCAGTCTAGCCTATGGATGAAACCCCATCAACCTTTGTATCACGAAATTACGTAAAAAATCATGAATATCTTAACAGGGAACCACTCGACTGTCGGGAGAGGTTATATCTCGGCTACTTGGGTTGATTACAGCATATTTTGAAATACATTTTCAGTGACTGCTAGTCAAAAATTTTGGCGGTTATAATTGATAGTAATTATATTTCTGACTAGCAGTCACTCAATATTTTATGACAAAATTAGCAGTAATCGTGTTCATAAAATCAAGCCGAATTAATTTCGTCACACCCAAAAGCTCATTGATTGCTCAGGAAGATTCAACCCTTTTTACGGGAAACCAATTATTTGCTAAAATAACATTTGAAAAAATAGATAAATTTAATCATGGCTTTTCAAATCTGCTCTCTGATTTAGAATCTATGAATCGGCCGCCTATAAAAGGCGTTAGTAAAAATCTAAATTGTTTATTATATTATATAATAAACAATTTAGATTTTTACTAACGCCTTTTATAGGCGATCGATTCATAGATTCTAAATTAGAGAGCAGATTTGAAAATCCATGATTAAATTTATCTATTTTATATTGTATTTTATATAATATAATTTATATTGACTTTCAGAGTAATAATCTGTGATAAAATAAAACTTCCTGAAATTTATTTCTTAATAATACCTGATTTCCTCAGAATTGATGTTTTATGTGTCGTATTTCCGCTATAAATTATGTAGCCAATAATTATCATAGCCTGATGATTTTAAAACTTTAGTGAAAATTCTTAAACCATACGAAAAATTATTTGTTGGACGGCTAGACGTGAAACTTTTTAAACACATCAAGATTTCATACCATTAGACTATTTAAAATAGTGTAACACTATTAGTCTTACACTTTCTGTGATATGCAAATTTAGGATAAAAGTCTTAAAATTGAGCTTTGATTAAGTAAAGTCTTATTGATAGCAAAAGATTTTTCAGGCCCGATTTACCCAGCAACTGTCTTTTATTTGTTCAATTTATCAAAGAAAGAAACTTTATATGTGCAAGGAATTCAGCACCTAGGACCCCTTTAGTAAATATAAGTTTGAATTCATAAATACAAATTAACAACTTATTATTTTTAAGGCAACTTAATGGATATAGAGGGAGGCCCAAAATCGCCAAAAAATTTTCCAAAAAAAATTCGGCGATATTGGGCACTTACGGCAATATTCGCACTTTCGGCTATATGCGGACAGAAAAAAGGTTCTTGTTCAAAAATAGAAAATAAGTAGGTGTTCGAAATTTCGTCATAAGTTGAGAAGTTTTTCTATTTTATAAGGAGGTTAACAAATGCTCCTAATTAAGTTAATCACGAAAATGCGTGAAATTGAGTACTCCCTTAATGACATATAAATAAAATTCAAAAATTGATTTAAGAAATTCAACCTTTGAAAATATACATCTCTATAGCATAACAAATCTAGAATTTCAATGTTAAAATATCATAACTTCTTTGGGGCAATTCAGAGTATGCAGATACTATTCCAAATATGAACCAAAGAACCAACATTCGTTCGGAATATATCTCGGTTAATTTTTGTTGAAAGTAGTTCTGAAAAGCCTAGACGGAGATCTGTCTCATTGTGGCTTCAAGCTGAGATACCATCAAAGATTCTGGTCTTTCACACACATGGTGTTTGCTTGTCTGTGGTCAATGAACTACTTTAGTCATCGAGATTATGTTGGAAAAATTCTGAACTTAATTTTTAAATAAAGTTAATAGTAATTTTTGGATACCTTGGACCTGGTCCTTGGTTCCTTTATTATTTTTAAATGTAACTTCAAATTAACACAGATTTCAGATAAACTTTTTGCCCACATTATTTGAACCATTTTGAAAGACAGTAAAAAATTGATTAACTGTAATTTATTTATACGATTTATTTGTTGGCACATTGTACGGACCAAGCCATTTAATTCTGGGATCGGCATAATTGGATCGTATCGTAATTTTCGGATCGTTTCGTCTCGATTTTTGCGATACAATACGATGTTATTTTTATTTTACCCCTCTAGATACGATACGAACCAGTTTTCATTTCAACCCCCCCCTAGATACGATCCGATAAGATTCAGTTTTTAAATCACCTCCTCTAGATACGATCCAGTTTTTATTTGCCCCCCCTAGATACGATACGATCTAGTTCTTTCGCGCCCTCTTGATTCGATACGATCCAGTTTTTATTTTGCCTGATTAAACTGGCTTATAATTTTTTCCGAATGCCAAAAAACCATTAAAAAGTGGTTGTAAGAATTAAAGATCAAACTAGCCCATAGAGTAAGCATGTTTTTTCAAAATTTTGTTGAAAATTTTGTGCGACAAGCCAGTCGAATACTGTGCGGCTTACAAGGGTTGAGAGGACGCTAGTAGACAAAATTTCAATTTTTAATAACTAAAAATTCAAAGAAAAATTTGAAAAATTTCAGCAGCATGATAGATATCTTTGGTGATTGGTGAATCACCAGGTGATGCTGCGTCAGTGATTGATATTGTATCACTGATGCACTTCAGATTTTTAAAAATTTAAGGGTGTCCTAGTTCCTAATTTGTCATATCCTCGATGAAATATTAGCCAAACAACGATTCAAGGATATTATTCAGATTAGTCAGTTTATAGAACTGGTATAAATATTAATTGGTTTAGTTTACTCTAGGTGGATATTTTAAGAGATATTAATCACCCTTGAGTAAATGTTTTATAACCATGACAGATCTAAATTGAGGCATGATGAAAACTCTTACTTTTCTTATAAATTTTCTAAGTGGACCAACTTCAATCTGTTAGGTAGGTAACATCAAGCCTCAATTCTTTTTCACTGCTACAAAGTCATTTTAATAAATGCATCTAAACACAAGAACTAGCCTTCATCTTGTGAAAAACATGTGTCAAAATTTTCTTGCATGCATACACTCCCAGACACATAAGCGAGACATGGAGACCTAAGTCAAAACGGAAAATCTATCTCCTCTCAGGTTTTATTTTGAAATAAGCCTTAATTTTCACATAACCAGTATAATTAGTATGCAAAACTTCAAACAAGAGTTTTTGTGGATAAGTGCTATATTTATTATAAAATTTGCAAAAACCCACCGGTCTTTGGACTTTTTTCATCGGAAAATCTATCTCCTCCAAGGTTAAATTTCAAAATTTGCTAAAATTTTTGCATAAGCTGGAAACTTTATACGAGCCGTTTTTTCAATGTCGACCCAAACTCAAAATATGAATTTTTCAAGATCAATGTGCTCTATTTTTTTCGAAAGTAGACTCAAAAGAAAGCTGGAGAAACACTGAAGAGAAAGTTGGCTTAGGTCAAGCCGAAATTTTGAAGTTTTAGGGTTCAAATTCAAATAAGCGTTACTTTTCCACCTAATTTTGAGAAAAATACTCGAAAATAATCAAAAAATTTCGAATTTTTTTTGTTCTTATCTTGGTTGTTTTGTGCTTTCAAAACATTAACGATTGATTTGGTGCATTTTATGCCATAATAACTGCAGAAAATGTAGGAACCGGGAGAGCCTTAATACGCAACAATATCAATTGTTTATTGATAATCTTTCTGAGTTTATTTGCCTTAAAAATAGAATATCTAAAATTTATTCAATTAAAATTAAGAATTTTTCTATAAAATAACTTTTTTTTTTCAAAGTAACAAATCGAGCTATAGCTAGCTATTCCACCATTAATTTCGACCTACAGAAATAATAGGTGGATTCTTCTGAAATTTTGAGGAGGTTAATTATATATGGAAAAAATGGAAAAAAATTATCTAAAAATTTTTTTGGTCGTTAGCGTGATCAAATATAGCGATTTTTCGTATTTTCAGTATTTAATTCTTTTAAAAAAAATGCCGCAATCGGTAATTTTTGGTCAACGCCACTTATGAATGAAATTAACACCAATTTTTGGAGAAAAAATAAAAATTTTGAAATGTGTGATTTTTTGGTAAAAAAAACTTAGAAATTGAAAAAGATGGGATGTCGTTTTGTTCAATAATTTGGTTCTCAAATTTTTCTCAAGTGAGAAGGTAGTAAATGTCCTACGCATTTGTTAAAGCACTTTAAAACTCTATCGAATATACGAGATACGTAGTAGTTGTGACCAAGAGGCTATTGGCAATAGCGATACAGGTGAACCGAAGAACATGAAAACAAAGCCATTAATAAATCTTGATCCGTACTTATGAGTTAGCTGAGGTTATCCACTGTTTGGAACATTATTTTATAACGATATGGTACATGTCATACGTAATATATCGAATATCTGATTAGTGCTCAGCTTTTTACTTTCAACCAAAGTGTTTTCACGTTATTAGCATTTAAAGACTCAGAACCACAGGAGTAATGTCAGCGCAGAGGCCTAATTCCGCTCAACTAAGAGGTGTCAGGAGTATCATCTTTGTCTTTTTATTTTGGACAGTTATATTTTTATAACTTAACCAATTGGCGTTTCAGATAAAAATCATTAAAAAAATTCGCATGAAATATTATGGTTTTTATTTTTATTCATTTTTTATAAAGATTTTCATCGGTTATTAAATACTGATAACTTTTTCTATCTGAGGTTAGGTTGAAAGTTTGTTGTTGAAAAAAACAATCTTTAATTTTTCTAAGATATTCAACTCATACAATTACTTTCGTGAAACTACAATCTCCGATCTGTAAATTCCGAGTACTCATCGTGATGTGCACGTTTGGCGGCCAAACTTTGGCCTGGCCAATGCCCGAAATGTCTATATTTGCAAATGTAAAAACTATTATCGAACCGCTAGTTTTATCTCGACCTGAAATTTTCAGAAAAAATCTGACCTTGAGAAAATCAAAATGTGAGTACTTTGTTTGTATAATTTTTGACTCATTTTTATCAACATAGTTGAAGCTCTGAGGCCTTCAGGTTCATAATTAACAGACCAGATAATGAAGGGTTCAAAACTGTTTTTGACGACTTAATCCACGAAAAGTGTGAATAAATATTCGATACTAGCGGTTTATAACTTACTTTTTGCAATTCAAACAAGACTTAAAAAAACATTAAAAAAGTACTTATATTGTGACAGAATCGTTTTGACAGTTACTGCTGACAGTTTATTGTAAAGTTTACCGTGAACTCTTAGGTTGCAAAAACTGTACTTTAACTAGTCTACGAACCTTAATATTATTTCGTCAAGTCTATTGTCAGAAAACGTGAGACATAAAATTAGTAAAATTTCGAATTAAAAATGAGGTTAATCCTCGGTCCTTGGGTTATCGCTAAACGCAAATTTACTTATATTTAGAGTATCTGAATCTGAAATCATACATCAAAGAAAATCTTTAGACCTATCATGGATTTAAATATATTTTATCTAGATTTTGTGACAGTTTAAAAATACGTCGGCTAGCGATAGGTGGTTTATTCATAATTTAAGGAGCAGATTGCTAGGATAAGTATCATGGTATTTTCCTACTTTTTATTGAAATTATTCTATTTTCCCAAGTCTTCAAAAATTTTATTTAACCTTTGAATTATTTTCCATGAAAAATAGCCAAAAATAAAGGAACGAGATTTTTTTGAAAGAAAATTTGTCATTCAATAAAGTTTCATTCACAAAAAATTCATCAGTTTCAAAGATGACATTCATAACGCTGAAAATTGCATTGTGATTTTTTGAACAGATCTGGGTATTATCGTTTTTTTAGCATTTGAAATATACGATAATTATGAATAAACGGAAAGGTACATTCTGTCCAGAATTTTTCAAAGATCAAGAAAACAACTTCGAAAATTTCCGAAAAATGGCGGCTTTTGATTGACTAAAAATTAACTTGCTCTTAAAAGAAAAGTGATGGAATGAGTGTATTCTCGCGAATTTTCTCGTTTCAAAGTACACTTTCTAAACTTTAAAAAAATTACAAAAATTTTTTGTTTTTATTTATTGTAGTAACGTTATCATAAAACTTGAGATAAATAGTTCAGAGTCTGACTTTAGACTTAAAAAGTCAAAAACCATAAAATTTTTGGTATACAGTGGTTGACCACTTAAAGCCCCCCTACAGCTTTTGCTAAAAGAGGGATTTTGAGGGTTTTTGTATTTTCTGACCACCACTTAAGGGGGAGTTGTCGTCGCGGATTTGGGGTTTTGCTATGCCGATTCGCGACAAACAGGCAGAGGTAATGATTCAAAAACTTTTGTAGCTTGAAGAACAACCCTTTAAGATTAATTTCATACATACAGTTATCTGATACACAGACTTCAAAATAGACCTCTAAAATCGGGAGAAGTCGATTTGAACCATAGTTCATTCTGTATCCAGCATACATAATGAACCACAATAGGTAGGAGATCGCTAAAATCAGACTAAAAAACTATCTCCTCTCCCAATTATAAACATTATTTCTCTATTTTTATTCAGAAACATCACAGCTGCAATACCCATCTTTGATCGTGGCTTTTTTTGATCTTTTTTTTATTTTCTTGGATGCAAATTGCATCATGCAATATCGAAAAAACCATCTTGACTTAGTTTTTAAAATTTTGAAATTTTTTAAACATATCATATTTTTTTTCTTATTGCAGGCTGAGAGTTGTAATAAGCAGCAAAATGCTTGAAAGTTGTTCAATATTTGGAAAAAAAATAACATTTTTTCATCAAATTTTATTTTTTGAGGTTCAAATATTGAAAAGTTATGGTTAACTTCATATCCCCTATTCAAACTTCTGTTAATATCCCGGCCCTACTACTCAAAATGACACTACGTTTCCTAATCAGGGCCGGGATATTAACAACAGTGTGTATATGGGATATGTATATGCCTCCAGAATCAAGCCAAATGCAAATTTTTGCAAAAAAGCCACGATTGATTGGTAATAACGTTTCTATCTTTCATTTCACTCATAACCCCGAAATTTATCTCGAAAATTGAGAGAGGAGATAGTGTTTTAATGAGCCCCAAAAATCCATTTTTTCAAAAATTCGAAAACTCGTTTTTTAGTTCTTGCGATCAAGAAAATAAAAAAGCCACGATCAAAAATTGGTATTGGCACTCTGATGCTTCTGAAAAAAATCAAGAAAAAATCTCCAGAATTGAGAGAGGAGATAGTTTTTTAGTCTATTTTAGAGGTCTGTTTTGAAGTCTCGGTTTTTGCGTTGGTGGAATAGTATCATATTACTGTATGTTTGAAATTGATCTTGAAGAGTCGTTCCTCAAGCTACAAAAGTTTTTGAATCATTGCCTTTCATTTGTTTCATTTTTTCAAACTTTCATTTGCTTGTTTGTCGGGAATCAGCATAGCAAAACCCCAAATCAGCGACGACCACTCCCTTAAGAAAGTTTTTTGTGTTATTCTAGTAGACTAAGTCTACTTTATTAAAAAAATTCTGCTCCATTTTTCTGTGCATAAAAAATTGTTAATTTTTAATTAAAATTTGTATTTTTTTACATATTCTACATACATTCTCTTGCCGAATCGTTTAGTTTCAGCTTGAAATTTCATTATCTTGAAAATGATTAAACAATAAAATTTGTTTTGAAAACAAGTCGTGTCAATTTCATTAAAATTCAAATTCGAACTCAAAATTTTCCAAAGATTACTAGACTTGAAAATATTTAAATCGGCTCAGCTACCGATATTAAGCTTAAAAGATCATTTTTGTGAATTTTATTGACTGCAATCTGCCGATGTTCATGGCTCTTGTTAAATAGCAACATTAATTTTACTCATAAAATCGCTTATCTGAAGCTCACTACCAAAAAATCATAATTTCGCAATAGAAATTTTCTATGATGAAAATCAACTCGTAATAACGGCCGAACCAACGTCCTTATAAACCGATAACAGTCCACTTTCCACACCCCTTATATTGATAAGTTTCTACGTCTACTTATTTAGATTCTCTTACACCATTTAACAAGTTATTGTCATTATATCGGCACCGATAAGACACCAGGACTCTGGGCCACCAGGACTCTAGCACCACACCGAGGAAAACGCGCACACTTAAATAAAGTGATTTTGGAAAACCAGACAAAATTATAATATAAATATTATTGAATATTGAGAAATATATTGAATATAAATATATTGAGAAATGATAATTGGATTACTTTTTTATGTCTTTGCCGCAGTACAAATTTCAGAAGGCGCCTCACCAACACAAATAGGTTTGTTATACATTTTATATGCAATTTATATTTAGAAAAGACATAATTATAGACATGAAAGTCAATTTTTTTTAATAATTTTAGAAGAAGGAGACCTTTAGGTCCAGTGTTGCGCATTCCGTTTGATTCTTATTTTAGAGGCCTTTTTTATAAATGCCGTTATTTCTGTTGCCTCTATTGCTAAAACACGCAACGCCGGCCCCATAGATTTTCTTTCATATGAAATTTCTGAGGACATTTTTGGTGCGCATGATATCTGATAAAATCATTTCAGCTCAGATTTATTATTTTCGCATGAAATTCGAAAAAACAGAAAATTATAATTTTGATCGATAAATAAGTCTCAACTTACGAAATGGCTCGATTGACAACTTGTGGTTATATTATATTCACAATAACCATTTATTTCGTTGATTTGGTATTTAAAAAAGTCTTTAATTACATTTTTATGCGAAAAATAAGAAATTATTTGGTTTACCAATTAATGCATCTCTTTTCGCTTTGTTAAAAAATAAGCAGAAAAGTTAATTTTTTTTTTAATTGTACAGTGCCCGATATGTTGAATGCTCGCGAGAGAAACGATTTTCACAAACCCCGAAATAAACAAAATGTATTCCACCTACGCGACAATTTAATTTGGCCAATAACAACCAGGCTTAGAACGATTCGAATACAAAATATTACGCAAGACGTGTTTTCGAAATCGAAATGAGAATCCGATTGTATAACTTTCAGTCATACTGTATCCTAAAATTATGTTTACCTTATGGATAATGAACTTTTCTTCATAATTTTTGATTTAATCAATATTTTATATAAAGTTTCAGTCAAAGATTTTAAAATCTCTCCTCAAATTTGTCGGGTTTAAGTGCTTAATATCCTTTTCCCAAAGGAACTTCATCTCAAAAACGTTTACTATCTCTATAGCGCGTTCAAACCCCACTAATGTTGTCCTACTGATTGTTTTGAGTATAAGTAAAGCCAAGAATGCTTGATATTGGGACCGCTTAATTTGATCGGCATGTAATCACTCAAGCAATCACTAAGACAATCACTTATACAACATCAGTGGGATTCGAACACGCGCTATAGAGATAGTTAACGTTTTTGAGATGAAGTTCCGTTGGGAAAAGGATATGAATATACTAGTATTCATTCCCGACTCATGCTTTAGATATAATATCAATTTGACCTGACTTTAAAAAGTAGTGAAACGTTGTGGTAAGCCCGTATAGAGTCAGTTTGGTCCAGGAATATAATGCTGAATAATGAAGAATGTATATATAGAATATATATATATCAAATAAACCAGTTGCGAATTAACATTTTTAATAGAATTGATTGCAGATGCACATGGCAAACTTGAAAAATTGTCAAAGCGAACAACGAAAATTTATGTCGAATATCTTGCAGACTGGCCCCGAGCCGAAAATTACCTTCACAAATTGACAAAAATGCAGGTAAGTCAGTTAAACTCATATTTTTGACTCACGTGTTTTTTCCAAAAAAGGTGCTTAAAAATTTTAAATTAATTGAAATTTAATGGTTAGATCAAATTAACTTCTATAACGCCATTATAATGGTTGAAAACAATTTTATCATAATCATCGAATTTGAGTGAAAGGTGCTGTGAGTAAAAACAGCTGATAATTATTTTTTGTAATTTATTGAAGACCCGCTGTTAATTAAACTTTCTTTCAGTTTTTTAAATTTAAACTTTGTCTTAGATAAAAACCCTCATTATTTAATTTGAATTATATAAAATGTTCACCTTTTAAATGAGAAAATTTGACTTAGATAAAGTCTTTCATTTTTCAATTCGACTTAAATAAAGTCTTAACTTTTTAAATAAGAAAGTTTGACTTAAATAAAGTCTTTAATCTAAAAATAAGATAAAAAGGTTCAAAAAGATAATCCGAAAAGTTTATCAACAAAGGTAATCTCAAAGTTTGAACTTTTTTGACTTGTAACGTAATTTTAAGGGTTGACATTGTATTTCAACTCTTATTTAATTTGCAAACAAACCCCCATTGAGAACAATAAAAATAAGGCGGTAGAATTAAGATGTGCTACGAGTTTTGTACGCGAGCCCATTATAATACTTTTAAGCAAAATCGAAGAAATAAAAAGGCTGCTGAATCAGCAGTGCTTTTTTTCGATAATTGTATAACTTTATTTACAAAAGATTTGAAGTTACGAAAATTTTTTAATGCAGTCCCAAGATCTATTCACCCCGCTCTTTTGGCCGAGGTGTTCAACCATGAGGTGGTGTACAATAAAATATTTTATAAGTTTTGCCTTGAGAATGGGTTTGAAATCTCCTAAAAATTACCAAAAATGCGCCAGAGTGCCGCTAATTAAGCTGCGCTTTTTTATTTATTAGATTTTTGGTCAATTTTCTGCAATTTTTAGGCATAATTTTTGGAGTCATCCATATGCCCAAACCTCCAATCGATAGGATGTCTGNGTGCCTGGTACTCAAATTTCGAAAGTTCAACGAATTTTTCAAAATTATTGTGGACTATTTTTGTTCCATATTTAGTTAAGAATATATAATAAATTTAAAGGAAACAATTTATAACATACAATATTTAGGGTGCACTTTCACAGTTTCTTGGAAAATGCGGTTATGATATAATTGCTATAGCTCGATTAGAACAAGAATGGAACGTAGATCTTAATGGAGATGGAGTTATAACCAAACAAATCAGTAGGACAAAAAAATCAGTTGAGATTTTTTCGTTGACAGAATACAAAAAAGAATCTCAGGCAGAGGTTAAAAAATATAAACTAAATGACATAACATTGTCTAAGTTTTTTATTGGCCGAAGACCGATAGACCTAAATTTTATTTATAAATTAAAAGTTAATGATAAAATTAGCCCAAATCTGCCGAAGGCCGATAGAAGGAATTTCAAATTAATAGTTTAGAAAATGCGACCAAGTCCGATTCAAACTATGAATATAAAATTCGATCATATCGGCTTTCGGCCGTATTAAGAGTTATTTATTTGAAAATTTTAACTGAAAATATATGATCCTCATCTCTTAAAATGAGAACCTTTTTATTGGCCTTTGGATGATCTGATGCTCCTTTTTTTCAATTCAACTTTTAAATATAACATGCTCGTTTGATCTTTTATCATGATTTTCAACCTTTCATAGACTTCTGATTCTGCCCTCATGGAAAATGTCAATGCTTTGGAATCGTTCTGGAATGATTTAGACACATTTTTGGATGAAACCGACTATTCTTTAGCTGAAGAGTTTTCACTTTTTGGAAATGATGTTGGCGGAAACTTCAAAAAAAATGTGCTGATTAAAATTCGAAAACTATTTAACAGTTATGAGAAATTTGTAGCAATATATTTAATGAAATGCAAGAAAATCGATAATATTCAAAAGCGGGTGGTTGAAACAAACAAGAGATTATTAGGCGCAGTTGGTAGATATGATAAATGGCTCGAAGAAGGTGCAAAAAGGGCTGATAGAAATGACAAAAGATCCGTGAAAGGCACCAAAAAGGCAAAAAAGGAGGCCAAACAAATTTCAAAATTAACAAAAGATACATAAATTGACTGCTTCAATAATCAAAACCTTACTGTAAATATTCTCCTTTTTTTTTAAATCAAAACTGTGTTTCATAAAATAAAATTTCGCACTATTAATCAGAGAAAATAATTTTCACCAATGAAAGAATTAAAATTGCAGAAATTTTTTTTTCAAAAAATGTGTTTAGAACATATTTTAAGCGAGAATAATCTTATCAACCAAAAAATTTTTGGTTATCAATCAAATGCTCTTAACAAAAAAAAACTATTTCCAAACAATTAAATCAAAAAAGTGAATTTCAACTTGCCGATATTTAACTAAAATTTTCTCCTACTCTTCAGTACTTTCCACAAACCACTTTCAGTCATGGCTTCTCAAATAGGAGTTACAATATCGACATATCGAACCATTTATTCGTATAATTTCTCTTTTTACTTCACTTTTTTCTTCTGAAAATAAAGAAAACAAGTCTCGTGAGTTCTAGAAATTTGTTTGGATCGCGAAAGAAACTGATTTTAACCGATAACAATAATGTGTCTCGTATTTTTGTTTCTGACATAAAATGCTGTTCAAAAACTTTTGATAAATTTAACTAGGAATTAATAGGCTTGTTTATCCACTGTTCATTGTTTGGATAACTCATAATTAAGACTTATTTCTCAGGACATGCCTGTGTGATTTACGAAAATTACACGTGCCTTAATACTTAGAGACTGTTATACAAATTTTAAGGGTTTTTTTTGTCTTTTAAAAAGACATGAATTTAGAAATATTTTGACCCGTCAGAGAAAGAGAAAAATTAATTGTACTAGGGTTTAACAATTTAATTGTGATTTCATTTTCTAAATTTTGGTCTAGATGCCAAAAATCTTTTTGGAACTAGAAAACGTCATTTATGTTATCAGCAGAAAACAGTAGTTTCTGAACGTTTTCAGCTTAACCCTCCGAAGCATAGAAAAAAAGTTCCGCCGAGGCACGAGAGCCTTTCAGGAAGCTCTACTTTGAAACAACTTTTCCTTTATGATCAAGTTGAAGAGTTAAACTTTCCAAAAAAAATTGCATATTCAAGTATTTTTATGTTCAATTCTAAAAAAAACGTTTGAAAAGCAAGTTTATTAAACCACGTAATACTACCTCATGGTAGGCTCCAGGAAATGTTTGTTTCTCTCAATAACTGCACAGTGCTCTGTTCTACTCAATACTTTTGTCTGATTAAGTATATCTGTTGGTAATCAAAAGATATTTCACAATAAGTTAAAATTATTCTTGAAAAAATCACGTTTTTTAGGAAAAATTTGTTAGTTTTCTCGATTGAATGAAATTATTTGATGATTATTACAATATTGAGGCGAATATGGTATAAAAGTACCACTCTGGCATGATTTTCACGAATCAAATACTTTTTTAAAGCATAACATTTTATCCATACTGATATCGAAATAAGATATTTTGAAGTTTCACTCCCAAAATACATATTTTCTCCAGATATTCCAATCTAATTGTTTTATTTCAAATTGTACCTCCGAAAACATTTCATCTAAAAACTGGCGTATTTGAAATTTTTAATTTCAGATTTGGGTCAAAATTATTTTTTTCGGAAAGTAAGACTATAGCACAAAAAAATCGCTTTCAATCACTCGATCATAAAATTTTGAACCTATTATCGAAAACAATTTTAAGTGATTTTTAGCAGGGGTCGGCATAACCTGATCGGATCGGATCGACTTGATCGGAATCGGATTGGATCGAGCTTTTTCTTCTAATCCGATCCGATCAGGTTTATTCAAAATTGTCGATCCGATCAGGTTTTTCAAATTGGGCGATCCGATCAGGTTCGATCCGATCAGGTTTTTCAAATTGTCGATCCGATCAGGTTTTCCGAATATGTCGACTCCGATCAGGTTCGATCCGATCACGTTTTTTCAAATTGTCGATCCGATCAGGATCGATCCGATCAGGTTTTAAAATTGGTCGATCCGATCAAGTTCGATCCGATCAGGTTTTTGGGATGTCGATCCGATCTAATAATTTTGCGATCTAGAATCGAATGAATTTTTTGAATAATTTTAGGAGCCCTCTGACAAAAAAAAAATTCAATTTCATTATTACATGCTAAAAAACTAAATTGAAAAATTAAGCCCAGCCCATATTAAAATTGAGCTATACCCCACCACCACACCGCTAGCGTACCCAGCGTGGATTTCGGCAAGTTTAGCGTGGGGCTAAGCATCAATATTTTTCGCCCTAGGGTTATCAACCAAAGAATTTCAAAATCTGGTTGAAAATTTCGAAAAATGATAGAGGTGTCCTACGGCTTCCTGAAATTTTGAGAATATATTTAAAATAAACAAATTCCTCTTAAAATCGTATTAAGAGTTAATTGACGCAAAGGAATTCAGAAATCATAGTCGAAAATATTCAAAATTTTCATAGGCTGTTCCTATGCTAGCCTCAGTGAGCTGTAAATTCGAAAATTTTAAAAATAATTCAAAAATAAAACAAAATAACTCACTAAACTTGTATTTACGGTTAATCAAACCCCAAAAAATTCAGACAATTTGAGATAAAAAATATTCTAAAATGGGTCTTAGGCTGTCCTAGGCTTGCTGAAATTCGAAGAATATTCTTAAAAAGTAAACGAAATTCCTCAACACAATCGTAATTTAGGGTTAATTACCCAAAAGAATTCAAAAAATAAAAGTCAAAAAATTTAAAAATGATCATAAGCTGTCTCAGAGAGGCAGCTGAATTCGAAAATAATTAAGAGATAAACAATAATGTAATAACAAACTTGTATTAAAGGTGAAAAGACCACAAACGAAATCCAAACATTTAAAAAATGATCATAAACTGTCCTCAGAGAGCTGGGAAAATTTCGGGGGAAAATAATTTAAAGATAAACAAAATTACTAACAAACTGTATTAAACGTGAAAAGGACCACACAAGAAATTCAAGCAATTTAGACAAATATTTCAAAATGGTTATAAGGCTGTCTTAACACTTTCTCAGAGAGCTGAATAACAAAATTTCAAAAATAGTTTTCAAAATAAACAATGAGTACTTCACAAAAATCGTATAAGATACCGTCAGTCCTTAAGGATTAAAAAATCCTAGTTGAAAATTTGAAAATGATCAAAAGTGCTGGTCCGTAACGCTTCCTCACGAGACCTGATATTTCGTAAATTTGAAAAAATTAAAAATAACAAAATTACTCAACAAACTTGTATTTAGGGTGAACGACCCCAAGAGAAATTCAAAAATTTAGTTGCATATCCATAAATCGTAATAAGCTTGTGTTCTACGGTTTCTCCAAGAGAGGTGAAATTCGAAGTTAAAGAAAATTTTTTAACAAATAAAATCGAAACTCAACTCACAAAACGTATTAAGGGTAAATTGACCTAAGGAATCAAACAAATTTAAGTTGAAATATTCAAAATCGTAATAGGCTGTCCTACGTTTTGCTCAGAGGGAGGTGAAATTCGAAGTTTAAGACAATTTGAAAAATAAAACCTCCTTTTAATCGGCCTTCTGCCAATGGGGGCTCATTTTTTAACAGAAATTAAAAAAATAATATCAATATTCTCCACGTTTATCGGCCTTTGGCCACGATTTGGGGCTATTTTTCAACAAAAATTACTATAATATTAAACCAAAAATTCTTCTTACATCGGCCTCCGGCCGATTGAGGTTCATTTTGGCAACCAAACAATAAATTAAAAATATCATATCCCGTTTATCGGCCTCGCCGATTGTGCTCTTTTCAATAAAAGATAGAACCATTAAATATCTCCCTTTATCGCCTTCGGCCGAATTTTGGGCTCATTCTGAAGCAAATGAAATAAAAATCTAATGATATCCCCCCTTTAAATCGACTTCGGCCCGATTTGGGCTCATTTTTTCAACAAAAATTAGAATTGAAAGTACTAAATATCTTTATCGGCCTGTGCGGCCGATTTGGGCTTCATTCTGAAAGCAAATTGAATAAAAATATTAAATCCCCCTTATCGACTTTCGGCGATTCTGGGGCTCACATTTTTTCAACAAAGATTAAATTGAAAGTATAATATTACCTTTTGTCGGGCTTCGGCCGAATATGAAGGGCTTAATCATTAAAAAAATTTAATCAAAAATATAATAACGCCCCTTTAAATCCGCCATTCGGCCGGATTTGGGGCTCATTTTTCATTAAAATAAATAAAAAATATAATTACCAGTCCCTTTAGGCGCCACTTTCGCCGCATTTTGGGGCTCCATTTTTTCTTAAAATTAAATAAAGAAGATATCATATCCCTCTTTAATCGGCTACGGCCGGATTGGGCTCATTCTGTCAAACAAAATTAAATTAAAAATTATAATACCCCCTTTATTGCCGATGGCTTTATTTGGCCGAACATTTGAAAAGTGCGAAATCTGAGGCATTTGATTGGTTGGATCTGTCCTAATCTGACCAAATGAAAGCGGCCTATTCCTCAATCACGGTTTTTGAGTGGGGTATGCTGATTTATCCTCTGCGTTGTTTGCTATCATTCAAAAATAAGTTTTAAAATTTGTACTCTGAGGTCCGTGATTCATATGGGCCCATATCATATGGGCTTATGTTTCAACAAAATCATATTTAAAATATATTCCCCCCTTTATCGGGGCCTTCGGTTTTTGGGCTCGAATCCGACTAAGTTCGATCCGATCAGGTTTTTCAAATTGTCGATCCGAATCAAGTTTCGATCCGATCAGCGTTTTTGAAATCTGTCGAGTCCGCATCAAAAGTTCGATCCGATCAGGTTTTTGAAATTTCGATCCGATTCAAGTTTCGAATCCGACAGTTTTTGAAATTTCGATCCGATCAAAGTTCGAATCCGATCAGCGTATTTCATTGTCGATTCCGATCAAGTTCGATACCGATCAGAGTTTTTGAAATTGTCGATCATCAGATTCGATTCCAGCATCAAGGTGTTTTGAAATGTTGATCCGAATCAGATTCGATCCGATCAGGTTTTTTGAATTGTCGATCGACCGATCAAGATGCGGATCACGATCAGTTTTCAAAGTTATGCCGACCCATCACTTTCTGGGAAGAAATTGCTCAAATTCGGAATTGTTTGAGCTCATCGATATTTTTCTCCATTTTTCGGAGCCATTCTATCTAACAAAATTAATTTTTTCAATTTTTTAGAAAATCATGGGTCACTAACAACAGATAGGTCCGCTTTGCAACCAAAAAAATGTTCTAAACATTTTATAAGATTTTAATTTGAAGTGGTATATCAAGCTTTAAAAATCTTGATTTGTAAGTTGAAAAAAAATATAAAATAATATAAATTTTGGGGAAATATTTTATTTAAAGACATTTATTCATAACAGTTTTCATAACAAAATAATCCAAGGTATTTCTCAATAAACTTAGTTTTTGTTTGTTTTTTCTTTTTAACTTGTTTTTGAAAACTTTGGCATAAAATCAATTATTTATAAAATTTTCAGTCATGGGTCACTTATAGTGATCCTCGTACCGCCAAAAAATTTTAAATTAGTGTTTGATAAAAAATGAGTAGTAACCATTTCCGTTTTTTTTTTTACTATACAAAATTTCAGACACCAGATTGGTCGGTAATAAAGGAAGAAGTGCGGAAGCTTGCTTTTTCGGTAATGATCCGGGACGACCCGTCTGCGCGCAGGACCCTACTTGGGGGATACCTCGAGAAAATCCGGAAATTACGAGTTGCAGGCTTTTTTGGAGGTGTTAAACTGATCGGCGAGATTCGATTGTATGTCACTGGATAAGTAACAATCGCGCGAGTTGCGCAGAGTAATTGGTGGTTCTCAAGATGGGCGAAGTCGTAGGTTTCCCCTCTGTTTACTGTCAGATCATCACGCCGAAGTCCACTGAGGATGTGGTGGGGCTGAAATGTCCTGATTTTCCTTTAAGAAGGGACAAGAAAATCGGGTATTGGTTCATCAAGAAATTATTAAAACAATGGTTCAAAATCGACGGTTTCGGACTCCGTGTAACAATTTTTGAATTTCAAATTGTTTGAAAATTTCAGAATGTTCTGGGAAAAGAAGTTTCTGCAATCATTTTTTCCCATCATTTTGGGCTGATTCCTTTATGCATCGGAGGGTTAAGAAGTATATCAAAGTGTGAATAGGACGTCTGTAGCTTTTTTGATCTAAAGTACCTGCTTTCTTTCAGAATAAATAAATATTATTTTTGGAAAGTGGGTCAGTTTGAGCAAGGATTTTAATGAATTTAGAAAGTGTGAAGGAGACAGCGACTGACCCACGCGACTCATTGTCTATATATTTCATTTGCATATACTTCCCTCAAACTCACCTGAGATTATAACCGTCCTCACAAAAGCTATCTCCCCGCGAGGGCCCCAGACCATGTGTTGTGTATAAAGCCATAACATTCTATTTAATAAATTTAGTTTATATTTTTATTTTTGAAAAAAATTTTCTTTACCAATGTTTTTTTGTTCAGAAATTTCTTGTTGAAATATATTTTGTTTCAAAACTTTCTTCTAAACGTTGTTTAGAATTTTTACTTGAAAATTGTTGTTAGTTGCATAACGTGATGTTTTGATGGGTTCTGAAGATATTCTCGAACAATGTTCTTTTTTGTAATAAACGAAAATTAGTTCATGGTTCGCTTTGAACTATGTCAATAAAGACGAAAATGTGCATGTTTTACATTCTTCAAATATTGATGCTATAAGATATTCAACAACAATTAGAGTACAAAAATTACGAAAAAAAAATGTTAAGACCTTTGAGAAAACAGGTTCTTTTGGCTAGAAATTTCAGACCAGCACCATGGCAAATGGACAATTTGACCGATATTGGTTCGAGAAATATTTTCACAGATGAGCATGATACTGCCAGGTAAAATAAAGACCGTTTGTTATACACTCAAATCGTGTACTATGACAGTGCCGATTGGCACTGCGTAATCATTCAGCGCTTCGTTTCTTATTATGAATAAACACGAATTTTATAAAACCTAAAATACTAGTAGTTAAATTTTTTGCAATTCGCTTCTTGGAAAAACAATTATTTTTTCCAACTTTTTTGATTGGAGAATTGACCACTTTGGTGAGGTTAAAATTGTAAAACTAAATAAAGTAAAACTGAGTTTTTGAACTCAGATGTAAGTACTATTAAATAGAGTATTATCAGAATATCATATATTCCCAGCTCCATCAAATAGAAAATTTTAATGAATTTATGGAATGGGGCCCTAATAGTAATTTAATTATATAATAGGGTTGAAATGAAAGAATCTTTTTTTGTTTCGTAAAAAATTAATTATTATTAATATATAATATAAATGGAAAGAAGTTTTGTAAAATGATGTGGAGAGACTGCAACTGATAACGCGACGCTTGCTAGCTATTTGCATCAATTATACCTTGAGAATTTGAATGCGTATCACAAAAAGCTATTCGCCTGAATGTCTTTCCTACCACAAAATCAGTCGCCAAACGTTATAGAATAAAAGATTTATTAAAATAATAACTTCCTAGCTCGAGAGGAATAAATTCCAAATTAACTATAAGAAAGTTTCAAGGCCAAATTTAACAAACGAATTAAAAAGGTTTACAATAGTTCACAAAATTTTTAACAAAAACATTTTGACAGTTTTAAAGAAAGAGAGGGAAATAGATAACAAAAACTTTTATACAAATTTTCAACAAACAAAACATTCTTTAAAATAAAACAAACATTTTTTAAAAAACAAAACATTTAACAACAACATTTTTAAAAAAAAATCAATTTTATAAAATCAAAAATACATTTTTTAAAAAAATCATTCTTTTAACAAAAATATTTACTAAAAATACATATTTCGCCATATAAAATTTGAAACTTTTAAGTAACCGTATTTTGCGTTACAATTTTTTTCTACAAGTTTAATAATTATGATGAGAAAGACGCTTTAAAACATGTGATGGACTCAGAAAAAAGATTAAAAGAAAATAATCAAGCAGGAAAATGCTCAGAATTCTACATTATAAATTTTTCGCCATTTGCTTGTACCTTATAAATTACACAAAAATGACCTTAATAGATTTAATTACAAATATACAATTCGACATGTTATCTAGCATCGACGGAAAAGTGAAGCAAAATGGTTAAGAACTGTTCAGAACAGAATTTAGCGAAAAATGCATCTGCTATGAGTCCCTGAGAGTTAATAAGCGAGAATTGTGTGCGAGTTCGATTTTTTAAGAAAAAAAAACGTGGTTACAATCGTTAAATAAAAGCAGTGCTTGTACAGATTCATAAAGCGCTGTTTTTCAGAGACTCGAAGGTTGTATGAAGAATTGGTTGAGTCTCTTAGTGGTCCACGAAAGCCGCTAGAGAGCAAACACGCGGGCCATGTGCAGGCCAAAAAATTTTTTTGCTAGTTTATACGATGTTAGTGTACACTCGTGGCATGGCAAAACTTTCGGTCGTTCTATACCGTGTACACTGGACACGAGTTTACCTATCCCTAGTTCTAATACTTTCAAGATAGGATAATATCAGTTTACACATAAAATTATAGTGTTCACTTTTTGTCAACAAAAAACTAGGGTTAGTGCAAGAAGACAAGAGTTCCTATGGAACCCTAATCTTCTCACCCCAACTCTTTTTTTCCTGACAAAGAATTTTTGCACGGTTTTATACCGTGTATAATGGGCACGAGTTTTCAAATTTTGTTAGAAAATGTTTTCCCCATTCTTTACTTTATTAATAAAGCATAATTATAGATTCTTTTCCAAAACACTAATAAATGCAACCGAGATATATTTTTGTGTGAGGATTTTCAAATTCCAACAAATGTGTGTTCTTTTGATGAGTTTGAAACTCAAAATGTTTTGTTTGTTAAAAAATGTTTTCTTTTGTTAAAAAATGTTTTCTTTTGTTAAAAATGTGTTTTTTGTTAAAAAATGTTTTGTTGGAATATGTTTGTTTATAAATGTTTTCCCCCTATTGGCCCTTTTCTTAGTTCAGAGATTTTGGAAATTCTAAGTACACAGGTTTAAAATAAAATATAGAGAGCAATTTCGAAAATTTTGGCGATCTGTGGATAAAGAGAGATGTCAAAAATTTTACGACCAAGGCTTTGTTGACAAAGATTTTTGGAGAGAAGTTGGGGCGCAAGGATTAATTGGGATCGAAACCCCAGCCGAAAAAGGTAATTAGGTATAATTATGAATGATAACTTACCACATGAATTTCATTTCGGACCCGGTTTATGACCGGTATATTTAACAGTATTCAAAACTTGATTTTCTTAAAATTTAAAAATCTCAGTAACAATGTTACAATTTTTTAAAGGCGGATGGGGAGGCGATTTTATTCATCACGTTATTGCAACAGAAGAACAAACATATGCACGAGTTCCTGGTAATTTCCTTCTTCAGTCTGATATGGTTCTCCCATACATTGCTAATAACGGTACACAATTACAAGTCGATCGATACGCTACAGGCAAGGGTTCATAATAATTATCCAATTTTTTTTTGTAATTCGGGCAGTTTTATTTATGTTTTTTCGTGTATTAGGACAGCTCAGATTTTGCCATATTATCCTCAGTTTTCAAAGGGGCTTCAGAAAATGTCTAAACCCATTTTGCTATAATAGAAATTTGTTTTGGCTGAAAATAATGAAACCCTATATTTCAAAATTTTATGAAACCAGTTGTTTCATTAAATTTATTCCAAAACATTTTAGAAAAATTTCAAAAACACAGGGGATTCACGAAATTTGTCATTTTGTCTCTTTTTGAACTGTGTTCAGAATTTTGTAAAAACCCGTCATTTATTGAGAATGTTCGATAAAACAGGTGGTTTATAAATAATTTTCCATAAAAAGGTTTTTTAAATTGAAAAATATAAAGACCTTTTATTTTCACATCAAAATTTTCGAAACGTGTCTATTTCCCTCACTCGTCCATCTTGTTTTTATATAAGGACACACGTAAATATAAAGCCTACAGTATGAAATTTTTTGGTCGAGAATATCCAAGAAGTGGTGATTTATGTCATGAGTAGCCAATAGGCTTCAACTAAATTGACCTGTTACTTTTTCGTTACCTCAATTTCACTCAAGATTGTTTTTCTCGACAAAAAAATATTACACTGTGAGTTTTGCCCATATTTTCCTTATAAGGGTACATAAATATTGTCTTAACTCCTAGAGAGTCCTAAAATAAAATTCTCTAGACTTTAAGTTAAATAATACAGACAAAACGGTCACGCCTGACCAGACGATTTGAAATAAGGAATTTCAAAAATAGAAAATCGGTTTTAATATGTTCAAGCTATCTTGTAGAGAATTTTTTTCTGGACATTTTAAGACCCAGGATTGTTTTTGTTATGTAAAATTTTCAAAAAAAAATCGATTTTAAGGATGTGGGGGACGATAATTGGGCTCTTTTTTTACACATTTTCAAGCCAATGTTTCTGCAAAACCTGACTACGAAATAATTTTATTTTTTTTCAAATACGTAGAGTACAACTCTTGTACAGGGAAGTTGTCCATATCTATTCATGAGCATGATACCTCAAGCCTATCAGCTCGAGAAATGGTTTCTAGTACGGCGTCTCTTAAAAGTACTTAGAAAGCCGTCCTCATTCAGTTCTCCATATTTTTAAACTCTGTATTTGCAATTTAACCTTCACAAATAAAGCTGCATGCATTCTGAGCGGTACGACAAATTTTAAATATCCCCTGTTGGTCAAAACAGCGTATTTGGCGACCACGTCTACCAGCTTCCTTGAAGAGTTGTACTACGTATTTGGAAAAAAATATTAATTATTTCTGAAGCCAGGTTTTCTCCAGAAGAACTCTATGCTCTAAAATATGTAAAAAAGAGCTTCATGTCTTCGTCCCCTCACATCCCTTAACCCTTGTGAGCATACAGGTGTGACGTTTTTTCCCTTCTTTTCCAAACTGGTTTACACTTGATTTTCGCCGTTTTGATTGGTTTCAGAAAGTTTTCTCAGATTCAACAATCAAAACGCCGGAAATCAAGTGTGACCAGTTGTGGAAAAAAATAGAGCGGCAATAAAAACCTTACCACCCTGTATAAACAAAAAAAGTTCCGCCAAGGCCACCAAACCACAATTGTGCTTTACTTTGATGTTGTTCACAGAAAGCTTAGGCGAATAGAGAATTTTAATTTTGTCTGCATAAGAAGATGAATGGGTCATATTTTCGGTATTCGACATTTTTCATTTCTTAGAAGAGCTTTTAATTTTTGAGTTCTTACGAAAAACTACGTGACGAAAAAGCCAGGTTGTATCCATATATCACGTGATACACGGTCCACAGGGTCTCTAGCAATTTTTATCTCCTTTCGTGCAAAACATGCACCAAGCATCTGCGCCTATTCTATTAGTTTGTGTTCTACATTCCTTGATTTATTATCTCATAAATCAAAACGTAGATTTATAAAAATAAGTCAACAAAATGCCTGATGTAGAATGAAATCATGATTTTTTTTGAGAAAATAGCCATTATTTTTTCCCTATAATAAGGCAGATAATGGCATTTTTTTCATATGAATTTTTTGGACGTAAAATAAATGGGCTACCATGAAGTACAACTGTACAATTCTTTGATTCGGGTTTAATTCCGATACCCTTAGCTATACTAGAACTAAAAATTTTTCATGGATACCTTGAAGTGAAATATTAATATATCCTCCACTTCTCTAAAAAATGTTCTACCCCTAGACTACTAATAAATTTTTTTATTTCTAACACGCCACCTTATGCACTGGCCTACCCAAAACACTTTCGCTAAAAAACCATCAATAATTTTTCTACTGCGAAGTGCTGTAGAACATCCAACATAGGCTCATAAAATCCTCTGATAAAGTCATGACTCCCCGTAATGCCTTCGACACAATAACACATTCGAAGAACCAAATTCAATTATTTTCCTTGAAACTCGATGCTAAAATTCTTTATAATGTATGTTTAGAAAAACAAAAAGATTCCTCGATCAGTTTTGTTCTTTGCTTCGATGATTTTAGGTATGCTGAGCACAATTGTGGCTCTGTGCTCATCAAGGGTTCAAGGTTCAAATTTTCTGAGTGAGGGCTTTTCACAGCGTAGTAGTGATCGATAACCCCAGCTTCTCAGCGCCAAGCCGTAGTGAAGCTGCTAGAAGTGCTGATTTCTTGGCCATGTGAACAACTGAGCGTTTTTCGGCGTTACCCGCTTTTTTTGTGAACATCTCGAGGGTCGGCGCAACAGATATTGACCTGCTGAATAACCGGTCAAGTTCAAGGTCAATCTCAAGTTCCATTGTATTAAACTTGAAGTATCCTCAAAAATTGGCGAAGTCGACCTTTTGTATGAACGTCCTATTAGCAACTTATGGTTATAACCTGTACTGAAAGAGTCCGTAGAAGCAAAAACCTGTCAATGCCTTTTCTGGCACTTCATACCGCTTCGCTAGAACTGATCAATACAACCATATAATCACAAAAAATTGACCCTTCTACAAATCGATTATTTTTTGAAAATCTTACATAAACAAATTAATCCTACGTCTTAACAATGACCAGTGGAAACAAAAACATTCTCCTATCAACATAGCCGTTGAGTAACACATTTAACCCTGATTTTTCTATTTTTGGAAATTCCTTATTTCAAATCCGTCTCACCGATACAGCTTACTCTGGGACGTTAATATACGCAAGATCAGGACTCGAGCAATGGTTTTTAATTTTTACTACAAAGTGATTCTGAAAGTCTGTTGAACCCAAGGGTAGGCTATGCAGAGATGAGAGAAGAAAATTGTGTGTGGAGCTATTGCCGAATGACTGAGCGCTCATGCTGGAAGGCGATGTACAGGGACATGAAGACATTTGCCCGAAGACGATGGCCGACCATGATTTGATTCTTGAACCTGTGTCAAAACAGGTATATTAACTGGAAAAATAGTTTTTAAAACTTGTTTATAAAAGATCGGCAATAAACAAAATACTCACACAGCAGCAACGATACAGCTATTACAGCGAAGCTGTGTTTTGAAAACACTATTTTGCAAAATTTATAAATTTTTTCTTGAAAACATTTTTATTCTATGCGCGAGAAATATGACCTTGTTTGATGTCTATTATCGAACATTTTTATCTTTTATTTGCCGATGTTTTTAAATTACAAGGATGTGATTTTTTTTGCAAGATTTTAAAGTTCAACGCAAAACTTACATGAAACCAGAGTTTGAAAAAGCTTCTATACGTATCTATGACAAAGATAATAAACATTATTATATGTTGCCATTTTTTCATTGCCAGTATTAGGCATGTTATAATAGAATTTCATAAACGAAAAAACCTACGTCTTAATGGGGTGGTGCATGTCTGCCCATTTAATAAAGGCCTCAGAGCATTTAAAATGCCTCCAAATTTGATACTGGGTGACTTAATCACAGGGTTTGTAGAGACTTTTTACCCTTCTTTTTTCAAAATTGGAAAACTGCTATCCGCTAATGAGAACGACTTAAGTTTCGGGCAAAAACCTTAACGCGTCTGTTTCTCAATTCAACCAATCAAAACGGCTTGCTTTGGAATTCAAGATTTATCAATTTTGAAAAGAAGGGAAACCTTACACACTTGTTAAGTGTACTTAGAACCCATCATCCATTCAATAACATTTTATAAATTTTTGCATTTCGGTTTTCTTCTAGAACCTTGCGTTAGATTTTTTTCAAAGATTCGAAGTCTTAAAAATAACGCTTTGCTACGATAGAGGACACTAAACACTTCGAAGAATATTGACTGACCGTAAGCCAAACTTTCTCCATCAGTCGTGTTTACGTCGGCGCTTCTTTTGAGCTACTGTCGAAAATAATCAAAGCCACTTTATTTTCGGAATAATGACCAAAAAAAATCACTATTTACGAGTTTAAGCCTCGAATTGCAAAAACAGCTCTGCGATCCATCTCTTGCCATATCTGTCTGCCAGGAATACTTGAGAATAAATTTTGAAGCCATTTTGCAAACATTAATCCCGCGAGGTAGGATAGATTTTGAATTCTGAAATTTGTTAGAATCGTCGGTTATTTGCCTTTCTTGAGAATTGTCCAGTCGCCGGATCCAAAAAAACTCCATTCGGTTAAAAAATTATCTATACTGTTACGTGATCTGTTGAAAAATTTGAGGCTCAATTTGAATTTCGTATAGCTCGTCTTCATGCAGCAATGAGTTAGATTTTGACAGCTCTTTTGAAATATTGGTGTATCAGGTTCTAAAAATAATTTGTGTGCATGTATGTTTTCTTCGCTGCAAGAGAAGGATAGATCTACAATATTGCATTTTTTTAACTTATTTTTAGACTCACGTTTAAGCTCACATTCTACCTCAAGCATCGCAAGATTCTATTTCCCTTGAAATATAGACTCTGCACCCATAAGTTGCAAAATCAGACCATGACCACCTCCCCTTAATAATGACCAAAGAAAAATTCTCACAACATAGCCTTAAAACCGAACCTATTTTTGTGCTTTTACGAATTCCTTATATTTTCAAATCCACTCTATATTTTAAAAAATGAGAATGAAACGAGATAAGATAAGATTTTGCTCACATAAGATTAGAGCCGATAGCGGTGCTTTTTTTTAATGCAATGAAATTTTTCCAGTGGTCTATGGCTTCGCTCACCGGTTTTTCTCTCCGAAGATGAGTAATCCGCAAACCCCGATATTAGAATAGCCAGAAATCCTGTAATAACCAGTTAAATCTAAACGTCGGGTGAACCACTGGAAAATCATCGTGTGCATAAAAAAAATCCATAGTGAAAAAATACAAATTACAGGATCTNAGAAAAATGTCTGCCCCTAGATACCAATAAATTTTTATTTCAACTGTTATGCATGCACAAAACACTTTCCTAAAAACTTATAATTTTTACGGAAGTGAAACATAGGCTAAAAATCCTGATAAATCAACTCCCCGTAATGCCGGAACAAAACATTCGAAGAAAAATTCAATTATTTTCTTGAAACCGAATCTAAATTCTTTATAATGTATTTAAAACAAAAGATTCCTCGATCCAGTTTTTTGTCTTTTTTCGATGATTTTAGGTATGCTGGAGCCACAATTGTGGCTCTGTGCTCACAAGGGTTAAGGTCAATTTTTTGTGATTTTACAGGTAGTATGTGATCCAGTTCTAGCGAAGCCGTATGAAGTGCTAGAAGGCTGATTTTTGGCCAGTGAAAATTGAGCGTTTTTCGGTTACCCGTTTTTTTGATTGAGGGTCGGCGACCAATATTTGACCTCTAATGACCGGTCAAAGTTCAAGGTCAATCTCAAGTTCATTGTATAAACTTGAAAGTATCCTCAAAAGAATTGAAAGGGTCGACTTTCTGATGAACGTATTAGCAACTATGGGTTAATAATGTACTGAAAGGTCGCTAGAGAGCAAAAACTGGTCAATGCCTTTTCTGGCACTTCATACGGCTTCGCTAGAACTGGATCACATACAACCTGTATAATCACAAAAAATTGACCTTAAAATCGATTATTTTTTGAAAATTTTACATAAAAAAAATCCTACGTCTTAAATGACCAGAAAAACATTCTCTACAACATAGCTTGAACACATTAAACCCGATTTTTTATTTTTGGAATTCCTTATTTCAAATCGTCACCATGAAGTTACTCTGGGAGTTAATATACGCAAAATACAGTGACTCGAAATGTTCATTTTATAACAAAGTATTTCTGAGTCTTTGAACCCAAGGTAGGTATGAGAGATGGAGAAATTGTTGGAGCTATTGCAATGACTGAGGCTCATGCTGGAAGCGATTTACAGGGAATGAAGACATTTGCCCGAAGAGATGGCGATGATTGGATTTTGAACGGGTCAAAAGGTATAAATAAAAATATTTTAAAAATTGTAAAAAATAAACAAAATACTACACAGCAGCAAAATTACAGGCTATTACAGCGAAGCTGTGTTTTGAAACACTATTTGCAAAATTTATAAATTTTTCTTGAAAATTTTATTCTATGCGAGAATATGACCTTGTTTTGATGTTATTATGAAACATTTTTATCTTTTATTTCCATGTTTTATAATTATCAAGGATGTGATTTTTTTTGCAAGATTTTAAGTTCAACGCAAAACTTACATGAACCAGAATTTGAAAAAGTTCTAAGTATTATGACAAAGAAATAACATTATTATATGTTGCATTTTTGATGCAGTAATAGGAGTTATAATAGGAATTTCATAAACGAAAAAAACCTACGTCTTAATGGGGTGGTCATGTCTGATTTAATAAAGGCCTCAGAGGCATTTAAAATGCTCCAAATTGATACGGGGTGATAATTACAGGGTGTAAGATTTTGACCTTCTTTTTCAAAATTGGTTAAATTGCTATCCGCTAATGAGAACGATTAATTTCTAATTTCGGCCAAAAACCTACGTTCTTTCTTCAGATTCAACCAATCAAACGCGTGGATATTCAAATTTATCCAATTTGAAAAAAGGAAGGGGAAAACCTTTACACACTGTAAGTGTACTAGAACCCAATCATCAATAACATTTTTTATTGAAAATTTTCTGCATTTTTTCGGTTTTTTTCTTAGAACTTGAGTATTTTTCAAAGATGAAGTTAAAAAATAAACGTTTGCTCGGAATTTGACCACTAAAAACTTCAAAATATCTGACTGACGTAAGCAACTTTCTTCATTCAGTGTTTCACTGGCTTTCTGTTGAGCCTTACTGTCGAAAAATCGAGCACTTTATTTTCGGGAAAATGACCCAAAAAAAATCATATTTCGAGTTTAAGCTCGAAATTTGCAAAAAGCTCTCGAATCATCTCTTGCATATTGTCTGAGGAACTACTGATAAAAATATTGCAGCCATTTTGCAAACATATCCATCGGAGAGATAGATTTGAAGTCTGGAAATTGTTAAAAATCGTTCGGTTATTTTTGGTTCAAGAATTTCAGTCGCCGGATCAAAAAAACTCTCGGGGTCAAAATTTTATATACTGTTACGTGGATCTGTGAAAAATTTGAGCTCAATTTGATATACCGCTCTATGAGAGGATAGATTTTTTGAAGTTAGTTGAATATTGGTGTAATGGTCAAAAATAAATTGTGATGTATTTTTTCGCAAGCAATTAAGGATAGCATCTACCAATTTGCATTTTTGAAATTATTTTTTAGCTCACGCTTTAGCTCACATTTTTTACCTCAAACACTCAAGATTCTGATTTTTTCCTGAAAATAGTCTGCATAATTGCCAATATAGACATGACCACCCCCTTAAAATGACCAAAAAATTCTCTACAACATAGCTTAAAACATTCGATACCATTTTTGTGTTTTGAATTCCTTATTTCAAATCATCTATATTTAAAAATGGGAAAAGATAAGAGAAGATTTTAGCATCAAAAGATTAGAGCATAGGCGGTTTTTTTTAATGCAATGATTTTCAGTGGTTCATTGCCACGAGTTTTTCTCGAAGGATGGTATTGAAACCGAGTTTAGAATGCCAGTAATCGGTAATTAACCAGTTAAATTAAGACTAGTCGGTTGAACCACTTGGAAATCATTGCCATAAAAAAAACCATAGTGAAAATCAATTACAGGGGGTGCGGCGTATAGTATACGCGTATAGTTGGAACCGGGAGATTAAAACCTACGTCAAGCCTCCGCAAAACCTCGCTTGAAAAATAAATTTATTCGTTCCTGGCGTGCGGCCGTATAGTTATAGGAAAAAGATTAGGGCTTCTTCTTCAACGTTCCTTGGCAAAAGATAGGCGTTTTCACCAGATTTTCAGACCAAGATTCTCCTGTCGGGGCGACAATGAAAATACATTTTTTTTAAAAACCCCTCAGCCCCGAAAAGACCCCCGCCCCACTAAAGCCCGCCAAGTTTTTTTTTTTTTTTGGATTTTCCCCCCCCCCCCCGCCCAAGATTGACAATGAAGTGACGGTTATTTCAACAAGTTTAAATTTCATTGTTTTCAGAGTCAATACATGTCATGTGCTACATCTTAGAAGTTTGTAACGGGAAAAAAATTAATTTTAAAATCACCAAAAATCATTTACTGCTGACCGACCCTTAACTCAGTTACATGTATTGAACTCTAAGATACTTGTTTAAATTGCACAAATCAGCAGTGGTCTCTATTCTTTTCTTTTTTGAAATTCTTCTTTGAATTTCCCCAGTGTTTTTTTTAATGTCACTTTTATTGTCATTTTTTTCGATGAAAGTCAAATTTATACATACACGAAAATTCGTTTTTTATAGGTTCTGAATGATATGTAAAATTACCCTTAGATCACCAAAAATTCTCTCTTTTACCATGATTTTTAACGCATTTTTTAACTCTAGATATTGTACAAATTGACCAATCAAGAGCACCATTTTCCAGAAGTACGCGTATAGTTAGAAAAGTACGCGTATAGTTAAACTATACGCGTACTTTCTAAACTATTACGCGTACTTCTGGGAAAATGTGCTCTGATTGGGTCAATTTGTACATATCTAGAGTTAAAAATTGGCCGTTAAAAAATATGTAAAAGAGAGATTTTTGGTGATTTAAGGCGTAAATTTTACATATATTCTAGACTAGAATTTTAGTGTATGGTGATAAATTTGATTTCATCGAAAAAATGAAATTAAGTGATTAAAAAAAACATGAAATTCAAGAGATTTCAAGAAAAGAAATAAGACCACTGCTGATTGGGTCAATTTAAAACAGTATCTAGACGTTAATACATGAAAACTGATAGAATTACGCGTATAGTTAGCGTTTGGGCGACGAAACTTTCTACTATACGCCGCACCCCCCTGTATTTGAAATTTTGTGATCCCACTGATCATAGTGGTGGTTTGTCAAGGACTGATAAATAATGAGACCAACTTTTCCACGATAATCTTTCTTTAAAAAAAATCTATACTCTTGAGAATTGCTGTGGAATACAGTTGATTCAAATTTAAAAAATCTGTACTACGATTGTTAAAATCTTAATTTAATTTGTGTTCCAAGGGATTTCTACGTTTTTTTCATTCTAGATTCCAAGTTGATTGATAAAAATGGTCAAATCAAGACATTCCAATTTCTTGCTCTGACCTCATTTTTTCAATACACTTGAAAGCCATAACCATTCATGCGAAACCCATTCCATGTATGGAAACCATTTTTGGAAAACAAGGCAATACTATTTATGGAAACCCTTTTGAAAAACAAAGGCAGTTTGGGGTAAATAAACTCTCGTTTTTGGTGTTTAATTTGCTCCAAACTCTGGTAAAAGTTTGTTGATTTCGGCTTTGCCCTATCATTGATCCCTTGAAATGTAATTTGAAAACAAACTCAAAAAATTTTTCAAATTTTTTTGGCTGAAACAACTTTCAAATTTTGTCCAAAATGTACCATGTAATGGAAACCCATTACATATAATGGAAACCCATTACCCATTTAATTGGAAAACCTATTACCATTTATGCGAAACCATTTTTTTTCGCGAAGTGGCGTTTCCATAAATGGTTAGTACAGTGTATCGTGTTACATTAAAATGAGTCATCGACAAATTTATGTTCTGAAGCGTAATATTACTTGTTAATTTTTCAGTGAAATTTTTCCGTTTTGGAACGTAAATAAAACGAACATCATCAGCTAGCGGCGCATCAAAACAATGTTTTTTGGGAATTTTAGTGACAGAAATTTCATGCTATGAAAGCTTAAAATTGAAGTTGAGAGTTCGAAAAACAGATATAAAACATACTTAAGTTTTCATCACCAATGCTGGATTGCTGATACAATTTTAGTATGTGTCCTTTACTGATCGAGAAGAAAAGCTTCAAATGGAATGTCTATAATTTTTTGTGTTGGACACAAATCTTGCCCCGGGTTCAATAAGGAAAACTTTGAAAAAAAAAATTGGATCACATACTCTGATACCGGCAGAGTTGTTTTTTGGACGGATATACGATTACCATCTTCGGCTGTTTTGGTGCGAGGAAGAAGGATTTACATCAGGTTGCTCATGAACCAAGTACATATATTACGAATTTTAAACACTTAGAGAAAATGCTCTGGTTTTCGGTCTATAACGACAACTGAGATTTTGCATATTGTAACTAGTTTTTGATGCATATTATCTTTTTATGTTCGAAATTACTGCCAGAAAATTCAAATATATTCGAATTTTCTTAAAAATGCATTAAAAAGTTTACTGGTTTGTATTATTCCGTCCATTCAGTCACTAGTTTTCAGGCAATTTTCGACTTTTATTCAAATTCACCGAAAACCCGAAGAAAAACCATTTTTGCAATTTATATAGTTTTTTTGGGCGTGTCGAACCCGAAAAAAACCCTTACCGAAAATTATCTACCTTTTTTTGATGTCTGTCGATCAAAATTATATGAAAACAGGGCGTTTTTTTCAAATTTTTCGATAGACAGGGTGGATTAACGAAGATTTGGCTGAAATATGAAGATTTTTTGCTTTTCACCTTTCAAATGTTTTCGAAAAATGGTATCATGTGTTATTAAAGGAGATACACACAAATAAAACGCGCATGGTTTGGCTTTATTTTGTTCTTGGGATCATGTCGTAGCTATAGAGGACAACAAAAGAAAGTCATAGCTTTTGGCCATATTTTGTTCATATTGACCTTATGAATGCCCAGAAGAGTAAAATTTATTTTCGAAAATGAAGAAACAATTCTGCACAGAAAAATGTCTGTCTAGATATTTTATTTTGACTGGACTCCACTTGGACGGCATAAATAAAACCTGATATTTTTTAAAATTTCAATTTTTTCTTTAATCTTTTAAAAATTTGTCGAAAGTTTACTTTTTTTTCGTTATTTCAAAGATTAACAGAATTTGTTATGCTGAAAGACAGAGAACAGCATATACCGCGATATCTATTACGCGCGGTTTTTAAATAGGTTTTGTAGCCAACAGTTTCATTAATTCGGCTTTGAAAAAAAACGCGATCGGGTAATTTTTTAGATAATCACTGAGGATCTGTTTGTTTCGCAATTGTACTGTAATAAAAACAATAATTAAACAATTTCAGGTAATCCCAGAAAAAAGTATAAAATTAATTAGTCCAATTGGATGGACATCGTTTTATTTTATTATTCAGCAAGATATTTTTTCTGGCTCATGTTTGAGCTGATCTAAAAATCTAATCGGTAACTTGTTTTCAAAAGCAGAATTATATACAAATTTTGGCTAGAAATCTTTGTAAAAAAAGCTCGTAGGACCGTGATCGCCCATAAACTACTTCGTGCTCGAAGTGACATGTTCATGGACACAATCGTATACATGCTGAGTGATATTTATAACTTATATAAACATATGTTCAGGGTTTCAAATTCCTGATGCGAGATATTGGACGAGAACGTCTCGATGGATTTAGTATTCGTTGTTTAACATTATTCGAAGTGCAATGAACTGAAGCCGTCGGATACGTATTAAACATGCGTCATGCGTTCGGAAAAGAGACTGATTAAAGAGCAGGAAAAGATTCGACATATATTAGCAAGGTCAATACAAACGATCATTTTATTTCAAATCATCTGAAACGGTGTCTCGGGTTTTTGTCCATTTTTACCGGGTGAAAATGAATGGATTTCCCTCGCTTTTGAAACAGTTTTCCGACGTTTTTAAAATGAGGGAAAATGGTTTTTTCCACATAGAATTTAAGACTAAAAATTACAAATTTTATAAAATAACTTAATGGAGTCACAAAGTTATGACTCGAATACACGGTTAAAAAATGCAGTTGGCTCGCCTAGTTGATTCACACAGTAATATTCAGGGTACCCATAATTAACCCCGCGCGTTGTGATCAGGTGTCTGCAATATCTGTCCTGTCCTTGGTTTTGTTAGGACAGAACAAATATTTTCGATTCTTTGGGACAGGCAGGACTGAAAATTTTTCTTGAAAATAGGAAAACCTTGGTCCTAGTTTCTGTCCTTTATAAATTTTGTATCGTTTTTTGTTTATAACTTGAGGAAAATACTGTTAGAAAAATAGGCACAATCGCTTGGATTATTGGTTGCCTTAGCTTTGCTAGGCAAATCCACCTGTTTACTAGGTCCAGACATCGGCCACCCACTGGGCTTAAGCTTAATTCACAAAGCCAAGCCTAGAGAACCCTGTATTGAACCCTTAACTTGGTTTCAAGCCAAGTTTTAGGGACTTGGACTATAAATCCAAATGTAGTTCAGTCGAAAAATAGAGATATTGGCCTCCCGCATGGACAGGACCAGATTTTAAATTCTTCGTGCCGACCCCTGGTTGTGCTTCCGACCCGCCTTAAAAATAATTCATCTTAAAAAAACCAGTAGAAGTCCGAATTAAAATAAACAATCGGATCAGAGAATTTTTATGGAAAAGCGGGGAAAACCCACTGGAAAATTGTTTTCCCGCATGCCAGGAAACGGGCAAAGCCAAAAAATGACACGCGGGAAAAACGTAAAGCTGATTTTTTTTCTGAATAGAAAGCAAGCCGACACCAGATAACTTTAAAGATGTTTTATGGGGAATTTCAATTGACCGTCACATTATAGCGGATATAAAGCAGAATAGCGCATTGAGGCTTTGACTGATTATGGAATGATGCGGTATAAGTTCGGGGATGAAATGGATCAAATAACTTCTTCAATTGGCAAACTTCGGGACGGGCAGAGAGCGCATGTGATTAAATGTGAGTATGAAATGAGGTTGATATTAATATTTCAGAACAAAATTAAAGATGTTGTTATTGGAATTGCGAAATATTTTACTCCCGGATCCCATTTCCCAGCAGCTTGACTTGTACATACTGGTTATAACGGGACATATTTATTTCGCCGTTGTTTGTGATTGTAAAAGACCACCGTTGGGTTCTTTTACAGAGGAGAACTATAGTTAGGGTGCGCAAGCGGTCAAATTCTACATTGTAAGTTGTTAAAATTAAGGCATTAATGAGACCAAAACGAAAAAAATATCGGGAAGCAAAAAAGCTACGAAGAGAATTAAGAATGAAATATTATTTTTTCGGCTTTTGCGCCAGGGGAGGAATGACGGTTAAAGAATTTTAATTAAAAATATTAAATCGGGCGAATGTTGCATTTTTCCGCAGTCTTCCGCATGGTTGATGCACTAGTGCGCATTCTGAGAGGCTTTGTGAATTGCGCATAAAATGAAAAATAACATTAAGTTAACGAAGAGGGGGTCTTGGATATCTTCAGCTTACAAATTGTTCCCCTACGCACTTTTTTGTCAAAATGACCAAAAATTTTTTTGGAAAATTTTCGAACATTTTGCTATGTTTATGAAAGAATATTTCAGAGAATAGAAAACCTAGTGCTGAAATGAGGCGTTTTTTGAACTCACTTTTCTGACCACTTATCGACTTAAAATTTTTTTTTGCTCGGATTCGTTTTGTTCGATTGGCTCGATGACCCCCGAAGAGCAAATCATTTTTATCAACAGTTTAAGGTTATTCTGTAGGGTTCCCGCGTGCACACCCTGTTAGTTAAACGTATAGTCTGATGAGATTAAACAAAGTGTGATAGAGCTAAGAAAGTATAGCTATCTTTGAATTTTGTTTGCTCTTGTTATCCCTAAACTAGGTGTTTTGTTTACGATGAGCAATGCTTCATTTGTCTAGTGCCCTGTGAAAAGCTGCTAGTAAATACGAAGTAAATAGATTCCAAAAATTAAATTACCCGCTAAGTTATTTATTGGGTATTTGAGCAAAATAACCGTTCAAAAATTGATTTTGTCTTTATAACGTGAACTCGGTTTTTAAAGATTGATAAAGTTTCGACTAGACTGGGCAGCCTAGTGCGAAGGGGCTTCGGAAGGAAACTTCGACCTTTTGTCCTTATAAGGCAAAAGGACGGACGGGTACCTACTTAACCACTGACATTTACAAATCCCTGCTATATTTTGTAGGAAATGAATCTTATAGGACAGGTTTATTCCAAAACAAGGACTGTCAAAAATGCACGAAAAACTAATTTGATTTGGGAGAAAGTGGGCTACCACCTAAGTTCGCGACAATTATACAGTAGTATAACCCCTTAATTAAAGCCCTCCTGACCACTTAAAACCCCCCTTTTTTGGGCATTACGTTCTTTCCCTCTATTCGATCCAGAGGGTCTAGCTGTTGTTTACAGCCCTACTTTTATTTTACATACTGGTATATGATTTTCCGCTGGACAGTGACACTTTTAAATCTCCCCTCCATATATTTTATCTATTCAGCTCAAATTATTTGGGGAAATTAAACTAATGCGGAGGACGAAAGTATAATTCAGTACGATTTTTGAAATTTTTGGTATTCGCTGATAGGTTGACCTTATATTTTCATTCAGGGTTTTCGAATTGGGTTACAAGTATAAGCGCAAAATGTATTGTATACAGTGTTGACAATGGGCAACACTGTTGAACCCTTAGGCGATGGTGCGGTGGGATCTTGTATCAGATTACTGTTTAATTTCAAAATGATCGCCGAAGAGTTGTTCTTCAAGATACAAAAGTTTTGCGACATCAGCTCTGCCAGCTTTATTCAAAAAAATACCTTCGTAAAAGGTCCAAATCAGGCGACAACCTTCTCCCTTAATAAGTGGATCTAGCGTATGGCCGAGCGAAAAAACTTTTTGTCATCTGGTACAGTAGATAACACGAAAAACTGAAAAACATTTTTTATTTTCAAACGCTCCCACTGGCGGTGGTTAAAACTTGAAATCCAAATGTGTTGCCATTCAAATTTTGCCAGAACCTTCAACGTTGGGTCTGGCCGAGCAAAAATATTCTCAAAAATAATGTTCTAGAATTATTTTATTTTGAATGTTGGAAAAAAATTTTTTGACAAAATGACAAAAAAATTTTCTCAAAAAAAGTCATGATTTTATTTAAAGTGATGATTATACTCCCTTATTCTGCAAATTTTTCAGGATTTCAAAAGGGAACATGTTTTTAAGTTTCTAGGATATCTAAATAGGAAGTACTTGCCATATACAAATCTAGAATTTAAAAGGAATACTACGATTTCAAATGAGGGTTTATTTTAAGCACAATTATCAACGGCATTAAAAATACAGGACAATGAAGAATATAAGGGAGTATAACATCACTTTTAAATTTAAATTGATGGACTTTTTTCTTGGAGGGAAAATTTGTTTTGTCATTTTTGTCAAATTTTTTTTCAACATTTCAAAATAAAATAATTCTAGAAATAATTATTTGAGAATATTTTTGCTCGGCGCCAGACCCTAGTTAAGGTTCTGTAAATTGAATGGCAAACCCACTATTTGATTCTCAGTCAACACCGGCCTAGTGGAGCGTTTGAAAAAATAAAAAATATGTTTTTTTCCAGTTTTTTCAGGTTATCTACTGCTACCAGATGACAAATTTTTTTTCGCTCGGCCATACGCTTAGAATCCACTAAATCTCTAGTCACACGATAATAATTGGTAATTGGGGCTTGCAGCGTTAGCCTGGGAAGAGCAGTTATAAATGCCTAGGAATTTGCACGTTCAACAGCCACCTTGGTGAGCAAACCAGTGATCGAAAAAAGTCTAAGACCAGCTCATTTTATTTTTTTGGCAGAATTAGTGGGAGGAAATTTGTTAGAAAAGCTATTTCGTAACCCCCTTAAGAGTGTGGGTGTCGCATTGATTATTGACCTTGTTACGAAGCTATTCAGAATAAACTAGCAGAGCGGATATCCTCAAAGCTTTTGCATCTTGAAAGAACATCTCTTTACGATGATTTGTAATTAAACAGTAATCTTGATTAAATCCCACTACGCTTTTAAAAGAGCCTCCTAAAAAATCACTTCAATACGTATCTTCTCCTTACAATTTTCACCATTGTTCATAATTTGTCAGGGCTCCAGGAGGGAAGCCTCACACATTAATGAATATATGCGCCATTTTTCTCGGAATTTTGCTTGGCAGACCAAAAACGGCGAAAAAACAAAAGGTAACATATTTTGAAATGCTCTAGTTGGGGAGGCTCAGTCAAAAGGTATTCTTCTCCACCAGTTTGGGAGATACAGTTTCGCTCAGACTGCATCTGGAAAGCAACAAGACTTGGTTTGAACAATACCACTACTAGAGTTTTTTTTGATTTTGATCGGCGTCTCTTGGGGGCCATGTCAACTTTTATTTTGTAGCCCTAATTTTTTGAATGCTCAGTTTGGGAAGCTCAGTCAAAAGTAGTCTCCTTCCACCAGTTTTGGATTACAACTTCGCCCAAATGCATCTGAAAGCACAAGACTTGTATTGACAATTGATTCGGCGTCTCTTGGGTGGCCATGTCAACTTTTTATTTTGAATTTGACAAAAATTTTAGAAACCAAAAAAATTGACAATTAGGCGTCCAAAAATAATTTTGTTTCCGTAAATTCAAAAAACACCTTTTAAAGGACTTTGGTTGCAAGTTTTAAACTCGGATTAGCGTCAAAAAGAGAAAAACAAATTGGTAGCTGTTTTTAATGCACCACCCTTGTCAGCATGATTTCTCGAAGGCCATAAGTTATATCGACGAACTGGTTTATTCGTATCATGTACACAAGCTAAATTTGTGGATATGTAAAAACTTTTTTTCCAAGTCAAACCGCGTTCAACCGGTAATTGATTTTAAACCGGAAAAGTTCAGGACGGTCGATATCTCACTAGGCACATTTTTTTCGCCTGATGTTTACCGAAACTGTATTTTCTTAAAACCGGTAATTTCAAAGCTCTGTTCGGTGAACGGTGACCTAGAACCAACAAAAAATTTTCCATATCACAAATTTACATGGGTTCGTTGGTTTACGAATCGTTTGTCGATATCATTATGGATTCGAGAAATTACTTGCTTGTGACAATGGTGTGTCTGCATTAAAAAAAAATACGTTAAGGGTACCTTAAAAATACCTTATGCTAAAGCGCACTTTCAATGTTAAATCATAAATTAATCAATAATTTTAGTTTGTTCGCTTTTTTGGCCGTCAAAGCTTAAATTACGAGAAAAAGGCGCTAATTCATTCATGTGGGAGGCTTCTCTTGATGTCTGACACAAAAATACTGAAAAATGGTGAAAATTGAGGAGAAGACAGGGATCGAATTTTTCCGGGGTCGGCCGGGGTTCCGGGGGAAAAATTTCGAAAAAAAAAAAACCCCCCGGGGGGGGGGGGGGGAACCCGGCCAGGGGGGGGTTTTCGGGGGGGTTTTCGGGGGGGGTTTCTTGACCCCGACCTGGGAAAAGTCGCCGACTTTTCCGGACCCGCAAAAATTTTTTGTGAAAAAACTTAATTTTTATGTTGTTTAGACTTATAAATCGATCATTTTTATTATTAATTTGTAATAGTTTTTAAATTAAATATCGCAGGGATCGGAGTGTCTCTTGATCTCTGTAATTTTGGCAAAAAAAATAAAAATTTTTGGCTAAAAATATTGAAATGTTGGTTAACATATTGCAAATGGTTAATAAATTGAAATGTTGGTTAAAAAAATTGAATGATGGTTTTAAAATTGACAATCTTTGGTAAAAAAAATGAAAAGTTGTTCAGGATTACTGGTTAAATTACAAATTCCAGCCGTGAGGGTTGTTTCTTTCACGATGCAAAAACTTTGGGATATCAGGGCTCTGCTAGTTTATCAAAAATAGCTTGCGTAAAAGGTCAAATCACGCAACCCACACCCTTAAGTGGTCAACACTGTATACAATTTTTTGTATGCAGAAAAGAAGCATTCGGTAAATTGACCAATATTTTATTGCATTCCAATCAAATTTAACCTAGATTAAATTGCGTGGTGTGAGATACTGATTAAAATCAGACGATGTTTCAGCTCGCCTTTTATTTTTAGTTTTTTTTAATTATAAAGGCTCTGAGTCAGTTCATCGTCTTACTTCAGTCGCCTTCCTTTATGGTAAAGCATAATTTTTACTCATGCATTTAATCTACTAGAGCAAAGTCTTTACATGAAACGGCATCACATTCAGGAAAAATAAATGAAAAATTTGATGGAAAAATAAATTTAAGTTTGAACGAACTAGCTGTCTAGTGTGTATTTGTCAGGACTATTCGCTGCTGTTATATATTTGCATCAGATTATCTTTGTTAGGGACCTGAGCCTAATACATGAGAAATACAATTGATAATTACAATGAAGAGTTTTCAATTATTAAGATACGTTTTGGGTTATATTTTTCAGGTTGGGTTCCTTATGGGGATTTGAATTGGTCGAATTGATATGGTCGAAACATTTTCTTTTAATTGGAAACTCGTTTATATTTTTCATAAATTTTATGAATTATATTGCGTTTGCGTGTCTCTCTGAACTAATTTATCATTTTTGCCAAAATCGATCGGTGGATCCTTCATATTGTTACGATTTTTTCAAATTCCAATTTAATGAAATTTTTTCAGATTGTCCTCACGAACCTCAACAGCTATTTGGGCAGGCTATGGAATGATGACAGATATCCCATTTCCCAGTTGTTTGCAGCATCGAGTAGTATTTTCAATTTTGGAGGAACTTCGGAAATAGATGAAGAAATTATGCACGATCGTTATAAACTTTTATTAAAGTTCAACTTATTTATTAAAATAATACTGTATTATTTAATACACAAACATTTTTCCCCTGACTCCACAGGGACAAACACGATTTATATTTTTAGAAGCTCATGATAACATGGGTAGACGGCAGCCTTTATTTACCAATCTGCCACGATACTTGAAAAATATTTCGAAAGTTAAATAAATACTGTCGTGTTGGTTTATAAGGACATGTTTGATTTTGCATTTAGACCCATAGACAAAACAGTTTTTCAAAATTCCGTAGGTATTTGCCAAATGTCAGCCATTTGTCCTTATACCAGGACAAACGGGAAGTAAGTAATTTTTTGGGGAAACCATTTTTTCGTCAGATTTTTTAATTTTTTCGTGTCAAAATTCCGTTTTTTTTCAGATTCGAAACTATTTATTACAAACGTTTCTACAAATCGTTAATTTATTCTCCGGGGCAACTTTGTTTCAACAGAAATAATTATTATGACAAAAAGAAATTTAGACTAAATTATCCCATGAAATTTTAAGATCGGAAAAATTTGAGATTAAATTTGTTTAGCCCATAAGGCGCGCTCAGTGTTCTAAAAACGGGATGAGATTTTCAATTCCCGATCCCGCCAAGCTCCGAGTCATATTTTTTTTTCAATCCCGATCCGACCCAGTTAAACTGCAATTGATCACCCACAAATTCTGGAGTTAGGTTAATGCCCACTTCTGACGCATATTTATCATTGAAAATTGCTTCATATTTTCACGAGATAATTCAAGTATACAGTATGTCACCATTTTTTGCTTTTTATTTTTCCAATTTGCATTAACTTGCTATCTCTCATGAGAACGATCAATTTTGGCAAATACCATACGTTTTTTTCCAGATTTAAAACAAATTCCAAAACGTCGAATTCAGGATTTATGCAAATTGGAAAAAATTTAAAGCAAAAAACGTGAAATACTTGTATTTTACCAAATATGAGGAAAAATAAATCGGTGGAATTGGAGGTCATTCTGTCCTTTAAAATTTTAGAAAAAAAAGAAAGACTCATTTTTGCCTTCTATTTCCCATTTTAAACTTTTGTAGGAGTTGATTTTTATTTTGGCAGGTATTGTCGATCAAGATTTTACTAAATTTTCGTATCACACCGCAAGAGCAGAGGGCAGTTAGTTTTTAAAATTGCTTTCCCCAAAATCGAATACAGATTTGAGATATTGGTACCGAAAAGCAAAATTTGGCATTAAATTATTTGGCGATCACCAATTTTTCTGATGAGCGGACAATTTTGGACTCTCCAAGCTGTTCTCGTTGGGAGGGCAAGGGTATAAAAAAAGGGACTGGGCCCCCAATTATCGAGGTTTTTATTCCACCAAGTAGAAAAATCTGAAGTTAAAATATTTTTTTCTGACAAGAACTAATATTCTATCGCTCGCATGTGTAGTAAAGTGGTTACTCAGCTCAGAAGTGACATACCATAATTAGCCTAGAGTGCTGAGTCGTATTATACATCTATAAATGGTCACGTAAATCTAGCTTTACTTGTATCATATAGTGTACTCCTTAGTAGAATTCTCT
>SCLH01000065.1:67164-93390 GCA_004367855.1 Oikopleura vanhoeffeni | reverse complement strand
TATGAAGATTTTTTTGCTTTTCACCTTCAAATTTTCGAAAAAATGGTATATTGTTATTAAAGAGATACACACAAAAATAAAACGCCATGGTTTGGCTTTATTTTGTCTGATCTGTCCTTATAGAGACAACCAAAAAGAAAGTCATAGCTTTTGGCCATATTTTGTTCATATTGACCTTATGAATGCCCAGAAGAGTAAAATTTATTTTCGAAAAATGAGACAATTCTGCACAGAAAATTCTGTCTAGATATTTTATTTTGATGGACTCCACTTTTGACGGATTAATAAACCTTGATATTTTTAAAATTTCAATTTTTTCTTTAATCTTTAAAAATTTGTTCAAAGTTTACTTTTTCGTTATTTCAAAGATTAACAAATTGTTATGCTGAAAGACAGAGAACAGCCTATACCGCGATATCTATTACGCCGGTTTTACTAGGTTTTTAGCCAACATTTTCATATAATTCGGCTTTTGAAAAAAACTCATCGGGTTAAATTTTTAGATAAATCAAACTGAGATCTGTTGTTCCCAATTTATTTTAATAAAAACTAATAATTAAACAATTTCAGTAATCCCAGAAAAAAATATAAAATTAATTAGTCCAATTGGATGGACCAATCGTTTTATTTTATTATTCACAAGATATTTGTGCTCATGTTGAGCTATCTAAAAATCTAATCGATAACTTGTTTTCAAAAGCAGAATTATATACAAATTTTGGCTAAAAATCTTGTAAAAAAGACTCGTAGGCCCCGTGATCGATAAACTACTCTGAGAAGTGACATGTCATGACACATCTATACCTGCTGAGTTATAATTTATAACTTATAAAACATATTTCAGGGTTTCAAATTCCTGATGCGAGATATTGGACGAGAACGTCTCATGATTAGTATCAGTTGTTTAACCATTATCGAAAGTGCATATGAACTAGCCGTGGATTACGTTAAACATCGTCATGCGTTCGGAAAGCCACTGATTAAAAAGCAGGAAATTCGACATATATTAGGCAAGGTCAATACAAATCGATCATTTTATTTCAATATCATCCTGAAACGGTCTCGGGTTTTTTCCATTTTTTACGGGTGAAAATGAATGGTATTTCCTCGCTTTTGAAACCAGTTTTCCGACGTTTTTAAAATGAGGGAAAATGGTTTTTTCCACATAGAAATTTAAGACTAAAAATTTACAAATTTTACTTATGAGTCACAAAATAAGTTATGACTCGAATACACGGTAAAAATTGGTTGCCTCGCCTAGTTAGTTCACACAGTAATATTCAGGGTACCCATAATATAACCCCCGCGGTTGTGATCAGGTGTCTGCAATATCTGTCCTGTCCTGGTTTTTTAGGACAGAACAAATATTTTCGATTCTTTGGACAGGACAGGACTGAAATTTTTCTGAAAATAATGAAACCTGTCCTAGTTTCTGTCCTTTATAAATTTTGTATGTTTTTGTTTATAACTTGAGGAAATAACTGTTAGAAAATAGGGCACAATCGCTTGATTATTTGTGCCTTAGCCTTGCTAGGCAATCCACCCTGTTTTACTAGGTCCAGACATCGGCACCCACTGGCTAAGCTTAATCCAAACCAAGCCAGAGAACCCTTTAATTGACCTAACTTGATTTTCAAGCCAAGTTTTAGGACTTGACTATAAATCCAAATGTATTCAGTCGAAAAATAGATATTGGCCTCCCGCAGGACAGGACAGAAATTTTTAAATCTCGTGCCGACCCCTGGTTGTGATTCCGACCCCCTTAAAAATAATCATCTAAAAACCAGTAGAAGTCCGAATAAAATAAACAATCGATCCAGAGAATTTTTATTGGGAAAAGCGGGAAAACCCTGGAAAATTGTTTTCCCGCATCAGAAAACGGGAAACCAAAAAATGACACGCGGGAAAAACGTAGAAGCTGATTTTTTTCTGAATAGAAAGCAACCGACACCAGATAACTTTAAAATGTTTTATGGGAATTTCAATTGACCCACATTATAGCGGATATAAAGGCAGAATATGCGCCATTGAGGCTTTTGACTGATTATGGAATTGATGCGTATAATCGGGATGAAATGGATCAAATAACTTCTTCAATTTGCAAACTTCGGACGGCAGACGCATGTATAAATGTGAGTATAAATAGTATATTAATATTTCAGAACAAAATTAAAGATTTGTTATTGGAATGCGAAATATTTTACTCCCGATCCCATTCCCAGAGCTTGACTTGTACATACTTGGTTATAAGGACATATTTTATTTCGCCGTTTTCTTGATGTAAAAGACCACCGTTTGGTCTTTACAGAGGAACTATAGTTAGGGTGCGCAGCGGTCAAAATTCTACATTGTAAGTTTTAAATTAAGATAATGAGACCAAAACGGAAAAAAATATCGGGACAAAAAACTACGAAGAAATAAAATGAAATATTATTTTTTTCGGCATTTTGGCCAGGGAGAATGACGGTTAAAAATTTTAACTTAAAATATTAAATCGGCATGTGCATTTTTCCGCAGTCTTCCGCATGGTTATCACTATGCGCATCTGAAAGCTTTGTGAATTCTGCATAAAATGAAAAAATAACATTAAGTAACGAAGAGGGGGTCTTGGATATCTTCAGCTTACAAATTGTTCCCCCTACGCATTTTTTTGTCAAAATGACCAAAATTTTTTGGAAAATTTTCGAACATTTTATTTTATAAAAATATTTCAAAATAGAAACTAGTGCTGAAAATGAGGGTTTTTGAAACTCACTTTCTGACCACTTGATCGACTTAAAATTTTTTTTGCTCGGAATCGTTTTTTTCGATGGCGATGACCCCCCGAAAGCAAATACATTTTTATCAACAGTTTAAGGTTATTCTGTAGGGTTCCCGCTGCACACCCTGTTAGTTAAACTATAGTCTATAGATTAACAAATTGATAGAGCTAAAATATAGCTATCTTTGAATTTTTTGCTCTTTTACTCCCTAAACTAGGTGTTTTGTTACATGAGCAATCTTCATTTGTCTAGTGCCCTGTGAAAAGCTCAGTAAATACAGTAAATAGATTCCAAAAATTAATACCCGCTAAGTTATTATGGTATTTGAAGAAAATAACCGTCAAAAATTGGCTTTTTGTCTTTATAAACGAACTCGGTTTTTAAAATTGAGTAAGTTTCGACTAGACTGTCACCTATCGAAGAGGCTCGGAAGAAACTTTCGACCTTTTGTCCTTATAAGCAAACACGACGGTACCTATTTACGACTGACATTTACAAATCCCTGCTATTTTTGTAGGAAATGAATCTTATAAGGACAGTTTATTCCAAAACAAGGACTGTCAAAATGCACGAACAACTAATTTGATTTTGGAGAAAGCTGGCTACCACCTAAGTCGACGACAACAGTAGTTGATCTCTTAATTAAAGCCTCCCTGACCACTTAAACCCCCCCCTTTTTGGGCATATATGATTTTCCGGCTGAACAGTGACGACTTAAAGCCCCTCCATATATTTTCTATTATTCAGCTCAAATTATTTGGAAATTAACTAATGCGGAGGACGAAAGTGATAAATTCAGTACGATTCTGGAAATTTTGGTATTCGCTGATAGGTTGACCTTATATTGTCATTCAGGTTTTCGAATTGGTACAAGTATAAGCGCAAAATAATTGTATACAGTGTTGACAATGGGCAACACTTTGACCCATAGCCTATGGGCCATAGGCTATGGTGTCGGGGTACGTGGGATTGTATCAGATTACTGTTTAATTCAAAATGATCGCGAAGAGTTGTTCTTCAAGATACAAAAGTTTTTGGGACATCAGCTCCGCCAGTTTATTTAAAAATACCTTCGTGAAAGGTTCAAATCAGCGACACGTACTCCCTGCCGCCCCTATAAAAAACTACCTAAGGGATAAGAGTACTGGTCGCATTTAAAGACTCGGACATGAAATTTTCCAGATTAGTTTTAAAATGTTTTTTTCCGAAAATATGGAAAATAACAAGCATTTTGGTACTCGTTTCATTTTGATACATGGCTAGGAAAGCACTTTTTGATGAGTTCAACAATATTTCGTATGAAATTTCTTGATTTTTGGAAATTTAAAACACGATTTACAGAAAAACGAGTCAGAAATGTAGACAAAACTCAACTTGGTGTTTTGCACGGACTCTTCAGCTGCACATTGATCTGGGTTTCGAATGTGTGACTTTAAAATCCAGGGAGGAGTAGCATTTTCCCCGAGGCACTCAAAATAAGGCCAAAAAACAGTTTTTTGTTGATACTGAAAGCAAATTCNTATTGTTATTTTGTCAGGTGACTGAAGATTTTCGTTTTTGAACGTAAGACGAAACTTTTCATTCAGCGTAGCGCGATGCAAAAACAGAATTTTCTGAAATTTGTTAGTGACAAGACATTTCGATGGCTATGAAAGTTAAAAATTGAGTTGAGTTCGAAAAACAGGATATAAAACATACTTAAGTTTTTCATGCACAATGTGGATTGCTGATACAATTTTAGTATGTGTCCATTACTGATCGAGAAGGAAAAGCTTCAAATGGAATGTCTATAATTTTTGTGTGGACACAAATTTGCCGGGGTGTTCAATGAGGAAAACTTTTGAAAAAAAAGTTGGATCTACTACTCTGATTACCGCGAGTTGTTTTTTGGCGGATATACGATTACATCTGTCGGCTGGTTTTGGTGCGAGGAGAGAAGGGATTTACATCAGGTTGCTCATGACAAGTAGATATATTTACGAATTTTAGACAGGTCTTAGAGAAAATGCTCTGGTTTTCGTCTATAACAAACCTGAGATTTTGATATTGTAACTAGTTTTTGAGGCATATGTATCTTATTATGTTCGAAATTACTGCAGAAATTAAGTATATTTCGAAAAATTTTTCTTAAATGGCTTAAAAGTTTCCTGGTTTTTGTATCTATTCCGTTCACATTCGTCACTATGTTTTCAGGGGCAATTTTCGAGCTTTTATTCAAATTCACCAAAACCCAAGAAAAACCCTATTTTTGCAATTTATATAGTTTTTTTGGGTTCGAACCCGAAACCCTTACCGAAATTGAGTCTAGCCCTTTTTTGATGGTCTGTCGATGCAAAGATTATATTGAAAACAGGGCTGTTTTTTTCAAATTTTTCCTGTAGACAGAGGTGGATTGAACGAAGATTTTGGCTGAAATATGAAGATTTTTTTGGCTTTTCACCTTTAAATGTTTTCGAAAAATGTATCATTGTCATAGAGAGGAGATACACCACAAATAAAACGCGCATGTTTGCGCTTTATTTTGTTCTTGGGTGCTGTCGTGCTATGACGCAACAAATTAAAGTCATACGCTCTTGGCCAGATTTTGTTCATATTAACCTTACTGAATGCCAGAAGAGTAAAATGTTTTGTCGAAATGAAGAACAATTCGTGCACAGAAAAATGTCTGTCTAGATATTTTATTTTGACTGGATCCCTTTGACGGCATAATAAAACCTGATATTTTTAAAATTTTAATTTTTTCTTTATCTTTTAAAATGTTGTTCCAAAGTTACTTTTTTTGTTTTTCAAAGATTAACAGAATTGTTAGTTGCGTGAAAGGACAGAAACAGGCTATACCGGCGATATCTATTACGCGCGGTTTTTAACTAGGTTTGTAGCCAACGTTTTCATTAATTCGGCTTTTGTAAAAAACTTCATCGGGTAAATTTTAGATAAATCAGAACTGAGAATCCGTTGTTGCCCAATTGTATTCTGTATAAAAACAATAATTGAAACGACATTACCAGTAATCCCAGAAAAAAGTATACAAATTAATTAGTCCAATTGGATGGACATCGTTTTATTTTGATTATTCAGCAAGTATTTTTTGGCTGCATGTTTGAGCGTGAGCATCTAGAAAATCTAGATCGTAACTTGTTTTCAAAAGCAGATTATATACACAATTTTGGCTAAAATCTTTGTAAAAAAAGACTCGTAGGACCCGTGATCGCATAAACTACTTCGTGCCGAAGTGAGCGATTGTCATGGACGACAATCGTGATACACTGCTGAGTGATAATTTATAAACTTATATAAACATATTTCAGGGTTTTCAAATTCCTGATGCGAGATATTGGGCCGAGAACGTCTGATCTGATAGTATCAGTGGTTTACCCATTATCGAAGTGCGAGATGACTGAAGCCGTTGGATTACGTTTAAAGCATGCGTCATGCGTTCGGAAAGACCACTGATTAAAGAGCAGGAAAGTTCGACATATATTAGGCAAGGGTCAATACAAACGATCATTTTATTTCAGAATCATCTGAAACGGTGTCTCGGGTTTTTTCCATTTTTACCGGGGTGGAAAATGAATGGATTTTCCCGCTTTTGAAACCAGTTTTCCGGGACGTTTTGTAAATGAGAGGGAAATGGTTTTTGTCCACATAGAATTTAAGACTAGAAATTACAATTTGTTTAAAAGTAACTTTGGAGTCACACAATGAAGTTTTGGACTCGAATACACTGGTAAAAATGGTTGCCTCGCCTGTTAGTGTCACACAGTAATGATTCAGGTTTACCATAATGATAACCCCGCGGGTTGTGATCAGGTGTCTGCGTATCTGTCCTGTCCTGGTTTTTTAGGACAGGACAAATATTGTTTCGATGTCTTTTGGGAGCCAGGAGCTGCATTTTCTTGAAAGTAATGAAACCTGTGCTAGGTTTCGTGTCCTTTATCAATTTGGGTATGTTTTTGTTATATGAACTTTGAGGATATAACTGTTTAGAAATTAGGGCACCTCGCATTTGATTATTTGTGCCTTAGCCTTTGCTAGGGCATCCACCCTGTGTTGTTACTAGGTCCAGACTTCGGACCCATGGCTAAAGCTTTCCAGAGCAAGCCAGGAGACCCTTGATTGACCTAACTTGATTTTTCAGCGAAGTTTTTAGGAATGACTGATAGAATCCAGAATGTATCAGTCGAAAAAAGTATTGGCCTCCGCAGGACGCAGAGGAAGAATTTTTAATCTCGTGCCGGACCCTGGTTGTGATTCCGACCTCTTAAAAAATAGCATCTAGAAACCAGTACGATGTCTGAATTAAAATAACAAGTCGATCCAGAGCAAATTTTATTGGGAAAGCGGGAAGCCTGGAGATGGTATTTGTTTCCCGATCCAGAAAGGAGGGAACCAAAAAAATGACACGCGGGAAAACGTAGGAAGCTCGATTTTTTGTCTGAAATACGAAAGCAACCGACCACCAGATAACTTTAAAATGTTTTAATGGTGGAATTTCAATTGAGCCCACATTATAGCGTGATATAAAGGGCAGGAATGATGGACGCCATGAGGCTTGTGATGATTATGGAATTGATGCGTATAATCGGGGATTGAATGGAATCAAATTAACTTCTTCAGTTTGCAAGCACTTATCCGGACGGCAGACCATGTATAAATGTGAGTATAAATAGTATATTTAATATTTCAGAGACAAAATTAAGATTGGTTATATGGAAGCGAAATATTTTACTCCCGGATTCATTCCCAGAGGCTGAACTTGTACATTACTTGTTATAAGGACTATATTTATTTCGCCGTTTGTTGATGTGAAAGACCAGACCGTGTTGGTCTTTAACGAGGAACTATGAGTCTAGACAGAGTGCGCAGCGGTCAATTACAGAACGTATCTTTTACATTGCTCCTCATTGTTTACCAGACGGATGAGACCAGAACGAAAAATTCGCAACTAATAATGCATTTAGTTTTTGTCGAGCGTTTGGGTAACGAGGAGAGAATCGAGACTCGTGGTAAGTTACATGAATGAACGGGAATTATCGGAGACAGCTACGAGAATATGAGGGTTATGGATTTTGGCCAGGAAAATGGACCGTTAAAATTTTAACTAAGTAAAAGGCATGTGCATAATTTTCCGCAGTCGGTCGCAATGGTTATCATATGCGCATTCTGAAAGCTTTGTGAATTCTGGATGAAATGAAAATAACAAGTAGATAACGAAGAGGGGTCTTGGATACTTTTCAGCTTACGAAATTGTCCCCTACGCATTTTTGTTGTCAAAATGACCAAAATGTTTTTTGAAATTTTCGAATCATTTTATTTTAAAAATATCAAATAGAAACTGTGCTGAAAATGGAGGTTTTTGAAACTCACTTCTGCCACTTGACTCGCCTTAAAAATTTTTTTGCTCGGAACGTCGTTTTTTTTCGATGGGCGATGACCCTCCGAAGGCAAATACATTTTTATCAACAAGTTTAGGTTATTCGTGTAGGGTCCCGCTGCACACCGTATTAACTATAGTCTATAGATTAAAATTGGATAGAGCTAACGTATAGCTATATTTGAAGTTTTTTGCTGCTTTTACTCCCTTAAACTGGGTGGTTTTGTACCATGAGCAATCTCATGTTGGTCTTAGTGCCCTGTGAAAAGCCTAGTAAAATACGTAAATGATTTCAAAAATGATACCCGCTATGTATTATGGTATTTAAGAAAATAACGCAAATGCGTTTTGTCTTTATAAACGAACTCGGTTTTTTAGAAAGTAGAGTGTAGAGTTGTCGACTAGACTGTCACTATCGAAGGGCTCGGAAGAAACTGTTCGACGCTTTTGTCTTATAAGGCAACATCCGAACGGTACCGTATTTACCACTGACATTTAAAATCCCTGCTGATTGTATAGGGAAATGAATCTTAAGGACAGTTTATTCCAAAACAAGGACTGGTCAATGCCACGGAAAAAAGGCTTAGATTTTGATTTTGGAGAAAGCTGGGCTACCACCTGAAGTCGGCGACATAACAGTAGTTTGACTCTTAGTATAAAGCCTCCGCTGACACTTAGAACCCCCCGTTTACGACTCAGACTTGAGAACGTTTTGGTTGCGACGGAGCTCTTCAATTCGTGCACATGTGAGTCGTGGGTTCGAGATGTGGTGACTTTAAAAGGTCCCAGGGAGGGAGTAGCGTGTGTCCCCGGAGGCACTCAAAGATCCGAGGCCAAGAAAACAGTGTTTTTGTGTGATACGGTGTGGCTAGTGTAGTGAGTATGGAAAGGCAATTCAAGACTTTTTTGCGAAAAGACGTCAAGCTTGGGTGTTTGGTTTGCTCGGAAGGTTCTGTGCCGGGTTTTTTGAGTCGATAGAGTCATTGTGTGTGACCATAGAATGCCAGGGAGGAGGTAGGCTTTGAAGTGAGAATAGTGCCGCACTTTGGAAAGGTCGGGTTCCGCTGATTGGGTCGGCGCGAGGATCAGAGGCCTTCGGATTTGGTTTTGTGGCGAGAGGCGAGATTAACTGTTGAGTGTATCCCTTAAGAGCTGGAAGAGACGATAGTGTTGCGGGGCGTGTTTCTGAGTACTGTCATGAGGCGACGCTGAAAACCCTGTTTTTCGCCTTAAAATGCGACCAGTACTACCTTAAAGAGTGTGGGTGTTGCTGATTTTGACCTTTTACGAAGCTATTTTAGGATAAACTAGCAGAGCTGATATCCTCAAAACTTTTGCATCTTGAAGAACATCTCTTTACGATGATTTGTAATTTAACAGTAATCTGATAAAATCCCACCTACGCTTTTAAAAAGCCTCCTAAAAATTCACTCAATACGTATCTTCTCCTTCAATTTTCACCATTTTCATAATTGTTTGTCAGGCTCCAGAGAAGCCTCACACATAATGAATAAGCGCCATTTTCTCGGAATTTTGCTTTTGGCAGACAAAAACGCGAAAAAACAAAAGGTAACAATTTTGAAATGCTCAGTTTGGGAGGCTCAGTCAGAAGGTATCTTCTCCACCAGTTTGGGAGATAGAATTTCGGCTCATACTGCATCTGAAAGCACAAGACTTGTTTGACAATACACGAGAGAGTTTTTTTTTAAATTTTTATTCGGCGTCCTTTGGGGGCCATGTCAACTTTTTATTTAAGCCTTAATTTTTGAAATGCTCAGTTTGGGAAGCTCAGTCAAAAGGTATCTCTTCCACCAGTTTTAGAGATACAACTTCGGCCCATAATGCATCTGAAAGCACAAGACTTGTTTGCCAATGATTCGGCAGCTCTTGGGGCCATGTCAACTTTTTATTTTGAATTTTGACAAAATTTTAAAAACCAAAAAATTGACAATAGGCTTCAAAATAATTGTTTCCGTAAATTCAAACACTTTTAAGGACTTTGGTGCAATTTTAAACTCGGTAGCGTCAAAAGAAAACAAATCAGGTAGTTTTTTTTTAATGCAACCCACTCTTGTCAGCATGATTTCTCGAAGGCCATAAGATATATCGACAAACTGGTTTTCGTATCATGTACACATGTAAATTTGTGATATGTAAATTTTTTTCTTTTTTTCCAAGTCAACCGGTTCACCGGTAATTGATTTTTAAACCGAAAGTTCAGGAGTTCGAATCTCACTATAGGCACATTTTTTTCGCCTATTTTAACCGAAATGTATTTCTTATTGATAATAATCGGTCTCTATGTGGCAACGAAATAACTGAAAAGTGGAAATAACAAAATTTTCATACGACATATTTCCGAAAACAAAATATGTTTCGAAAATTCCTATAGGAACATCTGTTTTGCCTCAGAAAAACCGGTAATTTCAAAGCTCTGTTACCGGTGAACCGGTTGACCTAGAACAAAACAAAAAATTTTCCATATCACAAATTTACATAGGTTCGTGGTACGAAAATCGGTTTGTCGATATCAATTATGGCCTTCGAGAAATTATGCTGACAATGGTGGGTTGCATTAAAAAAAATACTTTAAGGCTAAAGCGCCTCAAGGCTGAAGTTTAAATCATGAATTAATCAATAATTTTAGTTTTTCGGCTTTTTTGGCCGTCAAAAGCAAAATTCCGAGAAAAGGCGCTAATTCATTATGTGTGAGGCCTCTCTTGAGCCTGACACAAAAAAATACTGAAAATGGTGAAAATTGAAGGAAAAGATGCGTATTGAGTGATTTTTTAGGAGGCTTTTTAAAAGCGTAGTTGTCGGCTTAGGTGNTTTAAAATATTTTTAAATTGTAAAAAATAAACCAAAATCTACACAGCAGCAAAATTTACAGGTATACAGCGAAGCTGTGTGAAACAACTATTTGCAAATTTTTATAACTTTTTCTTGAATAAATTTTATTCTATGCGAGAATATGACCTTTTTTGATGTTATTATGAACATTTTTTATTTTGTATTTCCATGTTTTATAATTATCAAGGATGTATTTTTTTTGCAAGATTTTAAGTTCAACGCCAAAAACTACATGAACAGATATTTGAAAAAGTTCAAGTAATTATGAAAGAATAACATTATGTAATGTTGCATTTTGATTGCAGTAATAGGAGTTTAATTAGGATTCATAAACGAAAAAACCTTACGTCTTAATGGGGTGGTCATGTTGATTTAAATAGAGGCCTCAAGGCAATAAAAATGCTCAAATTGATATCGGGGTGATAATTACAGGGTGTAAGACTTTGCCTTCTCTTTTCAAATTGTTAATATTGCTATCCGCCTAATGAGAACGAATTAATTTCGGCAAAAACCTACGTGGTCTTCCTCAGATTAACCAATCAAACAGGTGGATATTCAAATTTATCAATTTGAAAAAAGGAAGGGGAAAACCTTTACACACTGTAAGTGTATTTAGAACCCAATCATCAATAACATTTTTTATTGAAATTTTCTTGCATTTTTCGGTTTTTTCTTAGAACTTGAGTATATTTTTTCAAAGATGAAGTAAAAAATATAACGTTTGCTCGGAAATTTGACACTAAAACTTCAAATATCTGACTGACGAAGCAAACTATTCTTCATATCAGTGTTTACTGGTTCTGTTTGAGCCTCTACTCGTCGAAAAATGAAGCACTTTAATTTTGGAAAGTGAAAAAAACTTATCATATTTCGAGTTTAAGCTCGAAATGCATAAAGAACTCTCGATCATCTCTTGCATATTGTCTGAGGAATACTGATCGAAAAATATTTGAGCCATTTTGCAAACATATCATCGGAGGAGATAGATTTGAAGTCTGAAATTGTTTAAAAATCGTTCGGTTTATTTGGGTTCAAGATTGTCAGTCGCCGGATCAAAAAAACTCTCGGGTAAAATTTTATATACTGTTAGTGGAGTCTAGTGAAAAATTTGAGCTCAATTTGATATACCGTTATGAGAAGATAGATTGAAGTTATTGAATATTGGTGAATGGTCAAAAATAAATTTGTGATTAGTTTTTCGCAAGCAATTAAGGATAGCATCTACTCAATATTGCATTTTGAAATTATTTTTAGCTCACGTTTAGCTCACATTTTTACCTCAAACACTCAAGATGCTGATTTTTCTGAAATAGCTCTGCATAATTTGCAATATAAGACATGACACCCCCTTAAAATGACCAAAAAATTCTTAAACATTAGCTTAAAACATCGATAAACCCATTTTGTGTTTGAATTCCTTATTTCAAATATCTATATTTAAAAAGGAAAAAGATAAGAGATAGATTTTAGCATCAAAAGATAGAGCATAGGCGGTTTTTTTAATGCAATGATTTTCATGGTTCATTGCAGACGAGTTTTTTCGAAGGATGGATGAACCGAGTTTAGAATGCAGTATCGGTAATACCAGCTTAAATTAAGACTAGTCGGTTGAACCACTATGGAAATCATTGCCATAAAAAAAACACATAGTGAAAATCTAATTTACAGGGGGTGCGGCGTATAGTAATACGCTGTATAGTTGGAACCGGAGATAAACCTACGTAAGCCTCCGCAAAGACCTCGCTTGAAAAATAATTTATTCGTTCCTGCGGCGTGCGTAAGTTATATGGAAAAAGATCTAGGGCTTCTTCTTCAAACGTTCCTAGCAAAGATAGGCGTTTTTCACCAGATTTTCAGACGCCAAGATTCTCCTGTCGTGGGCGACAATGAAAAATCATTTTTTTAAAACCTCACCCGAGACCCGCCAAAACCCCCATTTTTTTTGTTTTCCCCCCCGCCAAGATTGACATGAAGTGACGGTTATTTCAACAAGTTTAAAATCATTGTTTTCAAGTCATACATTCATGTGCTACATCTTAGAAGATTTGTAACGAAAAAATTATTTTAAAATCACCAAAAATTCATTTACGCTGACGCACCCTTAACTCAGTTACATGTATGAACTCTAGATACTTGTTTAAATTGACAAATCAGCAGTGAGCTCTTCTTTTCTTTTTTGAAATCTTCTTTGAAATTTCCCAGTGTTTTTTTTTAATGTCACTTTATTTCATTTTTTTCGATGATAATCCAAATTTATACATACACGTAAAATTCGTTTTTATAGGTCTGAATGATATGTAAAATTACCCTTAGATCACAAAAATTTCTCTTTTACCATGATTTTTAACGCAATTTTTTAACTCTAGATATTGTACAAATGAACAATATCAGAGCACATTTCCAGAAGTACGCGTATAGTTAGAATAAGTACAGCGTATAGTTAATACTATACGCGGTAATTTCTTAACTATACGCGTACTTCTGGGAAAATGTGCTCTGATTGGGTCAATTTGTACAATATCTAGAGTAAAATTGCCGTTAAAATATGGTAAAAGAGAGATTTTTGGTGATTTAAGGGTAAATTTTACATATATTCTGACTAGATTTAGTGTATGTATAAATTTGATTTCATCGAAAAAATGAAATAAGTGATTAAAAAAAAATGAATTCAAGAAGATTTCAAGAGAAAGAAATGAAGACCACTGCTGATTGGGTCAATTTAAACAGTATTAGACGTTAATACATGAATAACTTGATAGAATTACGCGTATAGTTAGCGTTTGGGCGACGAACTTTCTACTATACGCCGCACCCCCTGTATTGAAATTTTGTGATCCACTGATCATAGTTGGTGGTTTGTCAAGGACTGATAAATAATGAGCCAACTTTTCCCACGATATCTTTCTTTAAAAAAATCTATACTTTGAGAATGCTGTGGAATACAGTGAGTCAAAATTTAAAAATACTGTACTACAGATTGTTAATAATCTTAATTTAATTTTTCCAAGGATTTCTACGTTTTTTTCATTCTAGAATTCCAAGTTGATTGATAAAAATGGTCTAAATAGACATTCCAATCTTGCTGCTGACCTCATTTTTCAATACACTGAAGCCATAACATCAATGGAAACCCATTACATTTATGGAAACCATTTTTGTGAAAACAAGGAATACTATTTATGGAAACCTTTTGAAAAACAAGGCATGTTTGGGTAAATAAACTCTGTTTTGTGGTGTTTAATTTGCTCAAAACTCTGTAAAAGTTGTTGACTGGGCTTTGCCCTATCATTGATCCCTGAAATGTAATTGGAAACAAACTCAAAAAATTTTAAATTTTTTTGGCTGAAAAACTTTCAAATTTGTCCAAAATGTACCTATGTAATGGAAGACCCATTACTATATACTGGAAACCCTACCCATTTTAATGGAAACCTATTGCCATTTATGGAAACCATTTTTTTCGCGGATAGTGGGTTTCCATAAATGGTTAGTACAGTGTATCGTGTTACATAAAATGAGTCATCGACAATTTAGTTCTGAAAGCGTAAATTACTTGTTAATTTTTCAGTGAAATTTTCCGTTTTTGAAAACGATAAAACGAACATTCATCAGCTACGGCGCATCAAACACATTTTTTTGGAAATTTTAGTGACAAAATTTTCATGCTATGAAGTAAAATTGAAGTTGAGAGTCGAAAAACAGATATAAAGACATCTTAAGTTTCATCACAATGCTGATTGCTGATACAATTTTAGATATGGCTGTTACTGATCGAGAAGAAAAGCTTGCAAATGGAATGTCTATAATTTTTGGTGGACAAAAATTTGCACCGGGTTTCAATAAGGAAAACTTTGAAAAAAATTGGATCACCATCACTCGATACCGGCAGAGTTGTTTTTTGGACGGATATACGATACCATCTTCGGCTGTCTTTGGTGCGAGGAAGAAGGATTTACATCAGGTGCTCATGAACCAAGTACAATATATTACGAATTTTAAACCTTAGAGAAAATGTCTGGTTTCGGTCTATAACGACAACTGAGATTTTGCATATTGTAACTAGTTTTATGATGCAATTACTTTTTATGTTCGAAAAACTGCAGAAAATTCAATATATTTCCGAATTTTCTTAAAATGCATTAAAAAGTTTACTGTTTTGTATTATCCCGTCCATTCAGTCACGAGTTTTCTAGGCAATTTCGACTTTTATCAAATTCACCGAAACCCAGAAAACGCCATTCTTTGCAATTTAATAGTTTTTTGGGCGTGTCGAACCCGAAAAAACCTTACCCGAAAATTTCTACCTTTTTGAGTTCTTCGTCAAAATTATATGAAAACAGGGTTTTTTTCAAATTTTTCCCGATAGACAGGGTGGATTAACGAAATTTTGGCTAAATATGAAGATTTTTTGACTTTCAGCCTTCAAATTTTTCGAAAAATGTATATGTGTTATTTAAAGAGATACAACAAATAAAAACGCCAGGTTTGGCTTATTTTGTCTGATATGTGTACCTATATGAGACAACTCAAAAGAAAGTCATAGCTTTGGCCAATTTTGTTCATATTGACTTATGAATGCCAGAAGAGTAAAATTTATTTTCGAAAATGAAGACAATTCTGACAAAAAATGTCTGTCTAGATATTTTAATTTGATGGACTCCACTTGTGACGGATTAATAAACTGATATTTTTAAAATTGTGTGCGAAGAAGACTATTAGATACTCTATTAACGGCGTTTACTAGTTTACAACATATATATGATCTTTGAAAGAATTCGTTAAAACTTTTTTATTTCAATTACAAATTGAGCTACAGAAAGCTACCGATATCATAGCGGGTTATAGTGTGCACAGTTATTCGGCTTGAAACGTCGAATTTATCACTAGGACGTTTTTTCGCATTTTGTAATAAAAACTAATAATTAACATTTCAGGTAAATCCCCAGAAAAAAGTATAAAATTAATTAGTCCAATTGGATGGACCATCGATTTTATTGTTATTATTCAGCGAAGATATTCTGTGCTCATCGTTGGAGCTGATCTAAAAAATCAATCGGATAACTTGTTTTCAAAAGCAGAATTATATACAAATTTTTGGCTAGAAATACTTGTAAAAAAGACTCGTAGGACTCCCGTGATCGATAACTACTTCTGTGAAGTGACATGTCATGGCCAATCTATCCTGCTGAGTGTATAATTTATAATATATAAACATATGTTCAGGGTTTCAAATTCCTGATGCGAGATATTGGATCGAGAACGTCTCATGGATTAGTATTGCTTGTTTAACATTAATTCGAAGTGCATATGAATGAAGCCGTCGATACGTTAAACATGCTGTCATCGTTCGGAAAGAGACTGATTAAAGAAGAGGAAAGATTCGACAATATATTAGGCAAGGTCAATACAAATCGATCATTTTATTCTCAAATATCATCCTGAAACGGTGTCTCGGGTTTTTTCCATTTTTTACCGGGTGAAAATGAATGGTATTTCCCTACGCTTTTTGAAACAGTTTGGTCCGACGTTTTAAAATGAGGGAAAATGGTTTTTTCCACATAGAATTTAAGGACTAATAAATTTCAAATTATTATAAAATGACTTATGGAGTCACAAAAAAGTATGACTCGAATACAACGGTAAAAAATTGCGTTGGCTCGCTAGTTGAGTTCACACAGTAATATTCAGGGTACTACCATAATTATACCCGCGCGTTGTGATCAGTGCTGCAATATATGTCTGTCCTTGGTTGTTAGGACAGAACAATATTTTGATTCTTTGGACAGGCAGGACTGAAATTTTTTATGAAAATAAAGGAAAACCTGTCCTAGTTTCTGTCCTTTATAAATTTGTATGTTTTTGTTTATAACTTGAGGAAAATAACTGTTAGAAAAATAGGCCAATCGCGTTGATTATTTTGCCTTAGCTCTTGCAGGCAAATCCGACCTGCAGTTTACTAGGTCCATGAAATCGGCCACCACTGGCTTAAGACTTAAGACAAACCAAGCCAGAGAACCTTTATTGACCTAAACTTGGATTTCAAGCAAGTTTTAGGACTTGGACTATAATATCAAATGTATTCAGTCGAAAAATAGAGATATTGGCTCGCAGGACAAGGAAGAATTATTAAATTCTGTGCCGACACCTGGTTGTGCATTCCGACCGCCTTAAAAAATAATCATCTTAAAAAAACCAGTAGAAGTCGAATTAAAATAAACAATCGGATTCAGAGAATATTTTATGGAAAGCGGGGAAAACCCTGGAAAATGTTTCCCGATGCAGGAAAGGGCAAAGCCAAAAAATGACACGCGGGAAAAACGTAAAGCTCGATTTCTTTTTCTGAAATAGAAAGCAACCGACACCAGATAACTTTAAAATGTTTTATGGTGGAATTATCAATTGACCCACATTATAGCGGATATAAAGGAGAATAGACGCATTGAGGCTTTGACTGATTATGGAATTGATGCGTATAATTCGGGATGAATGGAATCAAATAACTTCTTCAATTGTGCAAACTTCGGGACGGCAGACGCATGTATAAATGTGAAGTATGAAATAGGTTATATTAATATTTCAGAACAAAATTAAAGATTTGTATATTGGAAGCGAAATATTTTACTCCGGATCCCATTCCCAGAGCTTGACTTGTACATACTTGTTTAAGGGACATATTTATTTCGCCTTGTTTGTGATGTAAAAGACCAACGTTGGGTTCTTTTACAGAGGAGAACTATAGTTAGGGTGCGCAGCGGTCAAATATCTACATTGTAAGTTGTTAAATTAAGCATAATGAGACCAAAAACGGAAAAAAATATCGGGAGCAAAAAGCTACGAGAAATTAAGAATGAAATATTATTTTTTTCGAGCTTTGGCCAGGAGAGAATGACGGGTTAAAGACATTTTAATGTAAAACTATTAAAATCGGGCAATGTTGCATATTTTCCGCAGTCTTCCGCAATGGTTATCACTAGTGCGCATTCTGAGAGCTTTGTGAATTCGCATAAAATGAAAAATAACATTAAGATAACGAAGAGGGGGTCTTGGATAATTCTTCAGCTTACAAATTGTTCCCCTACGCACTTTGTTGTCAAAATGACCAAAATTTTTTTGGAAATTTTCGAACATTTTTATTTTATAAAAATATTTCAAAATAGAAACTAGTGCTGAAAATTGAGGGTTTTTTGAACTCACTTTTCTGACACGTTATCGACTTAAAATTTTTTTTGCTCGGATCGTTTTTTCGATGGTCGATGACCCCCGAAAGCAAATCATTTTTATCAACAGTTTAAGGTTATTCTGTAGGGTTCCCGCTGCACACCCTGTTAGTTAAACTATAGTCTATAGATTAACAAATTGATAGAGCTAAGAAATATAGCTATCTTTGAATTTTTTGCTCTTTTACTCCCTAAACTAGGTGTTTTGTTACATGAGCAATCTTCATTTGTTAGTGCCCTGTGAAAAGCTGCTAGTAAATACAGTAAATAGATTCCAAAAATTAATACCCGCTAAGTTATTTATGGTATTTGAAGCAAAATAACCGTTCAAAAATTGTTTTGTCTTTATAAACGAACTCGGTTTTTAAAATTGAGTAAGTTTCGACTAGACTGGCACCTATCGAAGGGGCTCGGAAGAAACTTTCGACCTTTTGTCCTTATAAGCAAAGACACGGGTACCTACTTAACCACTGACATTTACAAATCCCTGCTATATTTTGTAGAAATGAATCTTATAGGACAGTTTATTCCAAAACAAGGACTGTCAAAATGCACGAAAAACTAATTTGATTTGAGAAAGTGGGCTACCACCTCAAGTCGCGACAATATACAGTAGTATAACCTTATATTAAAGCCCTCCTGACCACTTAAAACCCCCCTTTGGGCATTACGTTCTTTCCCTCTATTCGATCCAGAGGTCTAGCTTTGTTTACAGCCTACTTTATTTACATACTGTATATGATTTTCCGGCTGGACAGTGACCACTTAAACCCTCCATATATTTTATCTATTCAGCTCAAATTATTTGGGAAATTAACTAATGCAGGAGGACGAAAGTATAATTCAGTACGATTTTTGAAATTTTGGTATTCGCTGATAGGTTGACCTTATATTTTCATTCAGGGTTTTCGAATTGGGTTACAAGTATAAGCGCAAAATTATTGTATACAGTGTTGACAATGGGGCAACACTGTTGACCTTAGGCGATGGTGTCGGTGGGATTAGTATCAGATTACTGTTTAATTCAAAATGATCGCGAAGAGTTGTTCTTCAAGATACAAAAGTTTTGGACATCAGCTCTGCCAGTTTATTCAAAAAAATACCTTCGTAAAAGGTCCAAATCAGCGACACCTTCTCCCTTAATAAGTGGATCTAGCGTATGGCCGAGCGAAAAAACTTTTTGTCATCTGGTACAGTAGATAACACGAAAAACTGAAAAACATTTTTTAATTTTTTCAAACGCTCCCACTGGCGGTGGTTAAACTTGAAATCAAATAGTGTTGCCCATTCAAATTTTCCAGAACTTCAACTTGGGTCTGGCGAGCAAAAATATTCTCAAAAATAATTGTTCTAGAATTATTTTATTTTGAATGTTGGAAAAAAATTTTTTGACAAAATGACAAAAAAATTTTCTCAAAAAAAGTCATGATTTTATTTAAAGTGATGATTATACTCCCTTATTCTCAAATTTTCTCAGGATTTCAAAAGAACATGTTTTAAGTTTCTAGGATATCTAATAGGAGTACTTGCCATATACAAATCTAGAATTTAAAAGGAATACTACGATTTCAAAATGAGGGTTTATTTTAAGACACAATTATCAACGGCATTAAAATACAGACAATAAGAATATAAGGGAGTATAACATCACTTTTAAATTAATATTGATGACTTTTTTCTTGAGAAAATTTGTTTTGTCATTTTTTGTCAAAATTTTTTTTTCTAACATTTCAAATAAAATAATTCTAGAAATAATTATTTGAGAATATTTTTGCTCGGCGCCAGACCTAGTTAAGGTTCTGTAAATTGAATGGGCAACACTATTTGATTCTCAAGTTCAACACCGGCCTAGTGGAGCGTTTGAAAAAATAAAAAATATGTTTTTTTCCAGTTTTTTCAGGTTATCTACTTGTACCAGATGACAAATTTTTTTTCGCTCGGCCATCGCTTAGATCCACTAAATCTTAGTCACAACGATAATAATTATGGTATATTTGGGGCTTGCAGCGTTAGCCTGGGAGAGCGTTATAAATTGCCCTTAGGAATTTGCACTTCAACAGCCACCTGCGTGAGCAAACCAGTGATCGAAAAAAGTCTAAGACCCAAGCTCATTCTTATTTTTTTGGCCAAATTAGTGGGGAGAAAATTTGTAAGGAAAATCTATTTTCGTACATAACCCCCTTAAGAGTGTGGGTGTCGCTGATTTTGACCTTTTACGAAGCTATTTCAGGATAAACTAGCAGAGCGGATATCCTCAAAGCTTTTGCATCTTGAAGAACATCTCTTTACGATGATTTGTAATTAAACAGTAATCTGATAAAATCCCACCTACGCTTTTAAAAAGCCTCCTAAAAAATCACTCAATACGTATCTTCTCCTTCAATTTTCACCATTTTTCATAATTTTTTGTCAGGCTCCAGAGAAGCCTCACACATAATGAATAAGCGCCATTTTCTCGGAATTTTGCTTTTGGCAGACAAAAACGCGAAAAAACAAAAGGTAACAATTTTGAAATGCTCAGTTTGGGAGGCTCAGTCAAAAGGTATCTTCTCCACCAGTTTGGGAGATACAGTTTCGGCTCAGACTGCATCTGAAAGCACAAGACTTGTTTGACAATACACTATAGAGTTTTTTTTTTGATTTTGATTCGGCGTCTCTTGGGGGCCATGTCAACTTTTTATTTTTAGCCTAAATTTTTGAAATGCTCAGTTTGGGAAGCTCAGTCAAAAAGTATCTCTTCCACCAGTTTTGGAGATACAACTTCGGCCCATAATGCATCTGAAAGCACAAGACTTGTTTGACAATGATTCGGCGTCTCTTGGGGGCCATGTCAACTTTTTATTTTGAATTTTGACAAAATTTTAGAAACCAAAAAATTGACAATAGGCTTCAAAATAATTTTTTCCGTAAATTCAAACACTTTTAAGGACTTTGGTGCAAGTTTAAACTCGGTAGCGTCAAAAGAAAACAAATTAGGTAGCTTTTTTTAATGCAACCCACCCTTGTCAGCATGATTTCTCGAAGGCCATAAGATATATCGACGAACTGGTTTTCGTATCATGTACACAAGTAAATTTGTGATATGTAAAACTTTTTTTCCAAGTCAACCGGTTCACCGGTAATTGATTTTTAAACCGAAAGTTCAGGAGGTCGAATCTCACTAGGCACATTTTTTTCGCCTATTTTAACCGAAATGTATTTCTTAAAACCGGTAATTTCAAAGCTCTGTTACCGGTGAACCGGTTGACCTAGAACAAAACAAAAAATTTTCCATATCACAAATTTACATGGGTTCGTGGTACGAAAATCGGTTTGTCGATATCAATTATGGCATTCGAGAAATTATGCTGACAATGGTGTGTTGCATTAAAAAAAATACGTTAAGGTACCTTAAAAATACCTTATGCTAAAGCGCACTTTCAATTTAAATCATAAATTAATCAATAATTTTAGTTTTTCGGCTTTTTTGGCCGTCAAAAGCTAAATTACGAGAAAAAGGCGCTAATTCATTATGTGTGAGGCTTCTCTTGAGTCTGACACAAAAAATACTGAAAAATGGTGAAAATTGAAGGAGAAGACAGGGATCGAATTTTTCCGGGTCGCCGGGTCGGAAATTTCGACCCGGAACGCAGGTCGGGTCGGTCTTGACCCGACCTGGAAAAGTCGCCGACTTTCCGACCCGCAAAAATTTTTTGGAAAAAACTTAATTTTTATGTTGTTTAGACTATAAATCGATCATTTTATTATTAATTTGTAAATATTTTTAAAATATAAAGATATCGCAGGGATCGGAGTTCTCTTGATCTCTTGTAATTTTGGTCAAAAAAATAAAAATTTTGGCTAAAATATTGAAATGTTGGTTAACATATTGAAATTTTGGTTAATAAATTGAAATGTTGGTTAAAAAATTGAAATGATGGTTTAAAAATTGAAATTTTGGTAAAAAAAATGAAAAGTTGTTCAGATTACTGTTAAATTACAAATCACCGTGAAGGGTTGTTCTTCACGATGCAAAACTTTTGGGATATCAGCTCTGCTAGTTTATCCAAAAATAGCTTCGTAAAAGGTCAAAATCAACGACACCCACACCCTTAAGTGGTCAACCACTGTATACAATTTTTGTAATGCAGAAAAGAAGATTCGTAAATTGACCAAAATATTTTTATTGCATTCAATCAAATTTAACCTAGATTAAATTGCGTGGTGTGAGATACTGATAAATCAGACGATGTTCAGCTCGCCTTTATTTAGTTTTTTTAATATAAGGCTCTGAGTCAGTCATCGTCTTACTTCAGTCGCCTTCCTTATGGTTAAGCATATTTTTACCTCATGCATTTAATCTACTAGAAGGCAAATCTTACATGAACGGCATCACATTCAGAAAATAAATAAAATTTGATGAAAAATAAATTTAAGTTTGAACGAACTAGCTGATCTAGTGTGTATTTGGTCAGACTAATTCGCTGCTGTTCATAATATTTGCATCAGATTATCCTTATAGGGACCTGAGCCTAATAACATGAGAAATACAATTTATAATTACATGAAGAGTTTTCAATTATAAGATACGTTTTTGGGTATATTTTTCAGGTTGTCCTTATGGGGATTTTGAATGGTCGAATTGATATGGTCGAAACATTTTGTTTAAAATTGAAACTCGTTATATTTTTATAAATTTTATCATTATATTGCGTTTAGCGTGTCTCTCTGAATATTATTATTTTTTGCCGAAAATCGATCGGTGGACTCCTTACATATGTTACGATTTTCAAATTCCAATTTAATTGAAATTTTTTCAGATTGTCTCACGAACTCAACAGCTATTTGGAGGCTATGGAATGATGGAAGAATATCCAATTTCCCAGTTGTTTGCAGCATCTCGAGTATTTTCAATTTTTGGAGGAACTTCGGAAATAATGAAAGAAATTATTGCACGATCGTTATAAACTTACTTAAGTTCAACTTTATTTATTAAAATAATACTGTATTATTAAAACACAGACATTTTCCCTGACTCCAACAGGACAAACCACGGATTTTTTTTAGAAGCTCATGATAACTCGGGTAGACCGGCAGCCTTTATTTACCAATCTGCCACGATACTTGAAAATATTCCTAATTTAAATGAAATACTGTCGTGTTTGTTTATAAGGACATGTTTGATTTTGCCATTAAGACCCCATAGACAAACCAGTTTTTCAAAATTCCGTAGGTATTTGCCAAATGTCAGCCATTTGTCCTTATACCAGACAAGACGACAGTAAGTAATTTTGGGGAAACATTTTTTCGTCAGATTTTTTTAATTTTTTCGTCAAAAATTCGTTTTTTGTCAGATTCGAAACTATTTATACAAACGTTTCTACAAATCGTTAATTTATTCTCCGGCAACTTTGTTTCACAGAAATAATAATTTATGACAAAAACGAAATTTAGACGAAAATTATCCCCATAATTTTAAAGATCGGAAAATTTGAGATTAAATTTGTCAGCCCATAAGCGCGCTCAGTGTTCTAAAACGGGATGAGATTTCAATCCCGATCCCGCCAAGCTCCGAGTCATATTTTTTTTTCAATCCCGATCCCGACCCAGTTAACTGCAATTTGATCACCCACAAATTCTGGAGTTAGTTAATGCCACTTCTGACGCATACTTTATCATTGAAAATTGCTTCATATTTTCACCGAGATAATTCAAGTATACAGTATGTCACATTTTTGCTTTATTTTTCCAATTTGCATAACTTGCTATCTCTCATTGAGAACGATCAATTTTGGCAAATACCTACGTCTTTTCCAGATTAAACAAATCAAAACGGTCGAATTCAGATTTATGCAAATTGGAAAAAATAAAGCAAAAACGTGAAATACTGTATTTTACAATATGAGAAAATAATCGGTGGAATTGGAGGTCATTCTGTCCTTAAAATTTTAGAAAAAAAAGCAAGACTCATTTTTGCTTCTATTTCCCATAACTTTTGTAGGAGTTGATTTATTTGGCAGTTTGTCGATCAAGATTTTACTAATTTTCGTATCACAACCGCAAGAGCAGAGGCAGTTATTAAAATTGCTCCCAAAATCGAATACAGATTTGGATATGTACCGAAAAGCAAAATTTGGCATAAATATGCGATCACAATTTCTGATGAGCGGACAATTTTGACTCTTCCAGGCTGTTCTCGTTGGAGGGCAAGGGTATAAAAGACTTGGCCCAATATCGAGTTTATTCCACAGTAGAAAATCTGAAGTAAAATTATTTTTTTCTGACAGACTATTTTCTGTGTTTAATCAGTGTTCATGGTCAATTATACTTGATGTGGTTTTCGTCTATTAGAACAGCTGATATTTTGTCAACTTGTCCTTAGATTTTGGTGACATATTGTTAGGGTGCGCAGCGGTAAAACTACTGACGGCTTTTGACTTTAGCAAAATGTTGACCAGCGTCAGGTTTGGTACCGATTCTAGGCGAAGCAGATATGAGAAGCAAAAAATTATTTTTGGAGGCAACCAAGAAGGTTCAGGACCCAAACTTGGCCGGAGTTTGGTGTCAACTCGAACCACCGGTTAAGGGGGTATATCTGTCTGATTAAATAAAGGCCTTAGACGCATTAAAAATGCTCCAAATTGATACGGGGTGATAATTAAGTGTATAAGAAACCCAATCATCAAAAATTTATTTCAAAATTTTCGCATTTTTTCTAAGTATTTTTTAAAAGATGAACTTAAAAAATAAGGTTTGCTCGAATTTGACCACTAAAACTTCAAAATTTCGTCTTGACGTAAGACAACTTTCTCATCAGTGTTTTACTGCTTTCTTTTGCGCTACCTTTCGAAAAATCGAAAGCACTTTTTTCGAAAATTTTTTGAAAATGACAAAGAACAAACATATTTCGAGTTTCAGCTAGAAATTGCAAAAGCCCGACAAGGGTCTCTTAAATATTGTTCTTAGGAGATACTTAGATAACCAATGTGAGCCCATTTTGCAAATATATCCTGGGAGGAATTTAGATTGACGTCGTGATTGTGAAAAATCGTCGGTTATCTGGCGTTCTAGAATTGTTGTCCGTCGCCGGACAAAAAAAGCCGACGATCAAAGATTGACATACTACCGATTACGTGATGTGAAATTTTGAGCCTCAATTTGATATAACGTCTGGGAGGAGATAAGTTGTTGCATTTGGAAAATGTCACCGTTGTTTACGATACTGTAACCTATTGGTGTAATGGTCAAAAATAATTTGTGAGTTCTTTTCTCGCAAAGATTAAGGATAGATCTACAAATTAGCATTTTCGGTTTTCTCATAAGCTTTTGTTTTCAGAATATATCACCGTGAAATATGTCAAATCTGCCAGATATACCCCCTTAAATCTTTAAACCTCGATATTACGAGAATCGTAGGCCCTAAGGAGTTCATTTCAGCACCAAAGTTGTCGATAACAATGCATTGGCCTCACGGGGGATGTTGACCCAAAAAAACGATTATGGGCAGAAAAGTTCATTTCTTGGCCATCTAGTCTTGGCCATCAAGAAAATGAGTTATTAACACCGACTGATTTTAATATTTTTGAGTTTTTATTCATGAGTTCTTAAAAATAAGTTATTTTTCATATTTTTTTCATTAAAATTCTGCCCAAAATTTTTATTCCGTTTTTCGTTGATATCGACCGTTCAAAAGGGAGAAATTTTCCTGCTGCGCATCCTACATATTGTCTTTCTTTTTCAAAAATCTTTCAAACTATTTCTGAATCCATTTAACAATAAAAATATTTTGAACGACAAATAATCAAGACCTTTGGTTTTGATTTCCGGTAATTTTTGAAAACAGGTGCTTTATGGAAAAACAAGTTAATTATAAATATTTTGTCCTTAACCCTTGGAGGCTCCAAAGCCGATTTTTCGGCTCGACTTTGAGCGCTTATTACGGGAAAAGTTAAAGTGCTGGCAACTTTATTGTTCTATAGTCCTCGAGATTAAGGATAGACTTAAACTTTAATAGTATGTAATTCACATTTTGACTTTATTAACC
>SCLH01000065.1:33063-52838 GCA_004367855.1 Oikopleura vanhoeffeni | reverse complement strand
GGACAAGCGTTTGGCTAAGCGAGTGCTACGGTTAATCTAGTTGAATCCTCATTTTCGGGACCATCACTTTTTGATCGAATTCCTTGACACTGCGCGGTATGCACTTTTTTTGAGATTTCGATCTTCTCTTATTTCCAATTTTGCAAGCCATTACGTAGTTGACTTTTTGAACTGCAAAAAGTGGTCACCTATTTTAACTTGCTAGATTTTTTTTTGAGAAATTTGCGACATTTTTCGAAATAACCCCGTTGTCAGCTCAAATAAAAAATCCAAGAAGGTCGAGAATAACCTGTAACAGGCGAACAGTAGCCGACAATTTTCGGAATTTTTTTGTCGTGAACGTGATATTTTTCAAGGGCTACAAAATTAAGATGTTATCGAAAGAAAAAAGTTGATCATTTTCTATAAAGTAATTTTTTGTCGGAATCTGGTTCTCTGATAATAAGGTGATTGACCGCTTTGTATTAAGGGCAAATATTTTAGTCATCGAACTTCAGTTTAGATTATTCTAGAGTGTGATTTGTAAAGCTTTTCAAATAAAAAGAAACAATTCCTGGGAAATATACCAAAATGGCTTTAGGAACTTCTCCTACAAATAACACTTTATTCGTGAGTAAATAAAGTAACGTTATAAATCTCATTCTATCAATTAATCTAACCATTTATCAGCCATTTCAATAACGAATTTTTAAGATTGTTATCTTCAAAAATCAAAAAAATATTTTACCCAACTTTTCATGGGTGGTTGTGCATCGTCAACGTAAGTAAAGAAATTTTGAATTATTGCGCCTTTTGAACATGTTCGTCCACCTTGATTTCAAAATTTTATGTTTTAGCTTACAGCTTGTAGATTCTGAGAAACTAAATTAAATAGTCTGTGAATGAATTCTGAAGTACAAAATTTAAAAACAATTCCAGGTTATTTTTGAAATTTTGAAGTTTTCGAAAAAAATTTGTTATTCTCTTAAATGAAAACTTTTAGCACTAATTAAAATTTCAAGGCTTTCACAGAATAAAAAATCAAGTAGATAACTTTGATACAAAATACAGTTTAATAAGAGAAAAATAGGTAATCGTGAAAAACTTAAGCCAAATATCGATATAAACGAAATAAGCAAATCACTTTAAAAACTATTTTTACTACAATTATGCAACCAAGGCACTTATAGTATTTTAATTGAGTCTTTCAAAAATGTTTTTTTTAATTATGTGAGGCCAGACAAAATAATTATTAAAAAAACTCACTGACATGCAGTAAAGAGACATTATCATATGTTACATATGATATCTAGATCTTGATTAAAACGTACGAAAAAATCATTTTATGTCAGAGGAGCACCATTTTTAGTCAATTCTTGAGAAAATCTGATTGCTCTTTAATTATTTGAAGAACTTATTTAAAAAAAATGGACAAATAACTATTTGAGTTAAAACATAGAGCTCGTGAACATCAGCAACAGAGCAAGGCCACTAAAAAACCTCTATTTTTTGGAATTTATCACCATATTTAAAACTGCCTTTGCTACCAATCAAATCTTAAAAATTATTTTGAAGAGTATAAAAATCTACCTGGACCAGGAAAAATTACAAATTTTCAACTTGAAAAACAATTCTATAGAACACATTTCAAAAAAGTTCAGAAAATTTTTCGATCGACAACTGAGCGTTTACGCTCAGTAGCATATCATTTCCGGATGTCAAGGCCTAATTTAACTCGTAGACTCGATTTTAGCCAACGCGTTGCCGCACACCATTTAATCGCATTTTACGACGCTTAATCATTGATAACAAGATCAGTTATAAAGTTATCGATAAACTTTGAAACAAAATGACGTTTGTNGCCCGAAAATGATCACGTGGCCGTATATTCAAGGAATAAGGTTGGCAAAAATAGTACTGTTTTTTTTCAAAAACTACTTAAATCAATTTTTGAAAAAAATGAAGTGGTTCTTTAGAGGTTTAAGACTCTTTCTTCATTACACCAAAAACGATCACGTGACCTTTAAATCAAGAAATAAGGTTTTTGGTCAAGTTCATAAATTGTAGTCAGATTTAGCCGAAAAATTTTGTGAGATAATAAACACCAAATTTAAGAGTTTTAAACATAATGGTATCTTCCAAAAAGGTCACGTGATCTTATTTTTCAAGAAATAAGGATAAATGTATGACATATTTCAGACCTTATTTTTGAATTATTTCGTCACGAGAGTTTATTTGGACTGTACCGTAATTATAAAAAATCTTGAAAACGTTTGAAGTTGACCCTGATATGTTTTTAGCGTAATTTGAGTATTTTTTCAAAATACCGTATATTGTTAACCGTATATCTAGGGTTTCCACCATTCGACCGATCCGCCAAATCGGTCGAAATCGACTTGTTAGAATTAAATATTGACCTGTACGAAAAACCGAAGAATTTTATAGCGCGTCTTATCATATGAATAATTTTTATCAAAAATCGATATTTTTGCAAAAAAATGATAATTTATTTCGAAAAATCGTATTTTTCGCCAAAATAAGGGGGTTTTCTGCTCAAGACGTTTTGGGACAATCTACCCATTATTTCTATAAGTCCAAATTAATGGTGGAAACCCTACGTATATCAAATTATCGTAAATTTCAAAGTTCATTGTAAAGACTCGTAAGTACCCTCGAAATAATCGGAAGAGCCGACTTTCTGATGAAAATATTAGCAACTATGGGTCAACATATTAGCAACAAAATTAAGACTATTTTTTGCTCTATAGTAACCGTTCGGTACATAATTCACTCATATTTGCTAATATTTTCATTCGAAAATTGACCTCTCCGATTTTTGAGGATACTTACAAGCTTCTACGATGAAATTGGCCTTGAACTTTGTCATTATAAAAAGTTCTTTTTTATTTTTAACTCGTAGACTTTAGACATNCAAGAAATAAGGTTTTTGGTCAAGTTCATAAATTGTAGTCAGATTTAGCCGAAAAATTTTGTGAGATAATAAACACCAAATTTAAGAGTTTTAAACATAATGGTATCTTCCAAAAAGGTCACGTGATCTTATTTTTCAAGAAATAAGGATAAATGTATGACATATTTCAGACCGTATTTTTGAATTATTTCGTCACGAGAGTTTATTTGGACTGTACCGTAATTATAAAAAATCATGAAAACGTTTGAAGTTGACCCTGAAATGTTTTTAGCGTAATTTGAGTACTTTTTCAAAATACCGTATATTGTTAACCGTATATCAAATTATCGTAAATTTCAAAGTTCATTGTAAAGACTCGTAAGTACCCTCGAAATAATCGGAAGAGCCGACTTTCTGATGAAAATATTAGCAACTATGGGTCAATTATGAACTGAAAGGTCGCCAGAGAGCAACAATCTCCTTGTGAAATCTCAAAATTTAGACTATTTTTTGCTCTATAGTAACCGTTCAGTACATAATTCACCCATATTTGCTAATATTTTCATTAGAAAATTGACCTCTCCAATTTTTTGAGGATACTTACAAGCTTCTACGATGAAATTGGCCTTGAACTTTGTCATTAAAAATAGTTCTTTTTTATTTTTAAGGAGCTGATTTTGTAAAAATTTTAATAAAAACCTGCAATTTTTTTGCAGTGTCAGCACCCAAATTGGTAACAATACTGCAAATTTGAAAATGTCAAATTTAGCCTGAATGCGTATTAATTAAGCCCTTAATTGTGTGAATCGTGCTAAAAATAGAGATTTTTATATTTTCTTATCGCCATTTGCTGCCTTTAAATTACTTTGTTTCACATTTTATTTTGATACGATTGTAGCAAATTATCCGAATTACCATACTATCATGAGAAAAATATACGTTGATGATAGAACGAAGGTTATACGCTTGATTTAAACACCATGGTCACGCGTGATCGTGAAAAGACTGTGAGTCCAGAAGTTGTTCAGACTTGTAGGAGTTAATGTTAGTCCTCACAAAAAAGAATGAACATACAGTATGATACATACTGTATTTTACTTCGAGAAAGTTTTTAGGCAAATTTCTCGATTATCAAAATTTATTGTGAAGTTGAAGTTTCGGTACTTAACTCGTAGACTCGATTTATGGCGAAGCGTCGCCATACACCATTTAATCGCATTTTACGACGCTTAATCATTAATGACAAGATCAATTATAAAGTTATCGATAAATTTAAAAACAAAATGACGTTTGTGCGTTTTTTTTTTTTTAATTTTTAACTGTATTACAGTATTTATTTTTTGCAAAATTTTTTTGAATCACATAATTAAACGTTTCATCGTGATAAGAAAAAAAATCTAAGACATTTTTTCCATAACACCTTAGCCCGAAAATGATCACTTGACCGTATATTCAAGAAATAAGGTCGGCAAAAAAAAGTACATTTTTTTCAAAAATTGCTAAAATACATTGCTAAGGGTTCCCCGGTTCATACAATTTATCTGCAGTTATTGTCTTCCTAAAAATGCACCAAATCAATTGTTTTATGTTGAACGCATAAAACAACCCAATGACAACACAAAAACATTTCCGTAAAATTTTTGCGTTTTTTATTTTTTCTAAGATATTTTCTCAAATAATTATGTCAAAAATACGTTGTCGTCAATTTGATTAACTAAAACTTCCGAAATATCGGGTTGACGTAGCCAACTTTCTCTCTTATGAAGTCCTTCAGCTTTCTTTGAGTCTTACTTTCCGAAAAAAATCGAAGCACATTTTTTTCGGACATTTTTCCACGTGACCCTGAAAAATATTTTATCATATTTGAGTTTGCCGGCGACATCGCCCCAAATTGCAAAAAAACGCCAACTGTAAAGTTTACTATTGTTTCTTGAACTAGCTTTTACAAAAATTTTGAACTAATTGCCAATTTACCTCGGGGGAGATAGATTTTTCAAGGCGTAAGTCCAAAAACGGTGGTTTTCTGGTTCTAAGAAAAAATATAGCACTTATCGACAAAGACCGCCAACCTGTAAAGTTATATTGAATAGTTAATCTATACAGGTTGTATCAAATTGAGGGTTCTTTTCATAATTAAAACCTGGAAGGAGATAGATTTTCCTGTTTTGCGTTATGTCTTTTCTTGATTTCGCTTATGTGTCACGGGAGTGTAAGCATAGCAAAAAAGTTTTGGCATCATTTATGACGGCGAAAGGCTGCCAAGCGCTAGTTCTGACACAACTGGGCCTAATCTGGATAATCTCCTGAAGCAGGTGGCTAATATTTTATCCGTATAATATTCAATTACGGGAACCGGGGATACCCAAATTACTTGAGAAAGAGTGAAAAGGTACTTTAGACGTTTTTTAACGACTTTTTTTCATATGAACCAAGTTCCAAAAATACGATCACAGTGCCTTCAAATTAGGAAAAGGTTTTGGTTAAAGTAAACCAATATAGTGATCAATTAACGCCGAAAAAGTTTTTGGGCCAATTAACACCTAATATGTTTTGAACATAACTAATATTTTCCCAAACACGTACGAGAAATAAGATTTATCTATGACAATTTTCAAACCTTATTTTGCACCATTATTTCGTCACCTTGACTTATTTATTCGAAGCTTTGGGGTAAAGAGGAAGTCTTTAAAAACGTCTAAAGTTCATCCACAAAGTCTATTTTATGATAATTTGAGGAACTTTTTCAAATTACCCGTATATTCAGGACTTATGTTTTCTTTTCTCAAAACGTACTTTTTTAAGACTTCTATTCCTTACAAGAAATTGAAATATGATTACATACAGAATTAGTGAGGAGGTTCATTGCCGACTCTCTCTATCTCTCTCTCATTATTACGAGAAAATAACATTCCAAAATTATTTAAGAGTCATTTTACTAGAGAATTTTGTAAAAAACATATAATTATTTTCAGACAGAGCGATTGAAAATCATTCGAAGTTTTATATGAGGTAGTTTTAAATCAAAATTAAGGTTTAATTTCATATCATTATTGCACTTTTGTGTGTCACTGGAGGTAATTTGCGCAACTTTTTGTTTTTTCAATGGTATATCAAATTGGCTGAATATTATTTTAAGCTATTGAAAAATGTATGTTGATAATGAAACTTTGTTAATATGGCTCGATTTATAAGTATGGCGACGCGTCGCCATAATCGAGCCTGGTACAAATTCATGTCTTCTTGCTTTTTATCGAGTTTGAAACCATAAAATAGAGTTTTCTAGAGCAATTTTCTGACCACTAGGGGGCCCACAATTTTTTTTCATCATCTGTATCGTTTTATTTGTTTAGATAGTCCTCCTCTTAGGTCAAAGAGCACTATTCATAGGAAGCAAATACGAGTGTGTTTTAAAACACTGAGTTGCAGGTGGGTAATATAACATTGAAAACAGGTTGGGGTTAATTTTTAAAGAAAAAGCTTGATAATGAATTAGAGAAATAAATTCGAAAACGTTCGCTTATGTATAATGAGAAAATAACTATTTGGACATCATTTTATAAATTCTGTAGTTAAAAAAATCATTTCTTAGGAAACTGTTTGGAGAACTCAGCGCCGTGTTAAATAATGGAGAAACTGTTCAAATGTCAAAGTTCCTTGGTCATCCTTTGATTATTGTCAATGTTGCATCGGATTGAGCCAAATCAGATCGGGAGTATTCTCAACTTCAGCAACTTCTCGATCTGTTTCCTACTCTAAAAGGCAAGGAAATATAAAATCGTGACTTAAATATCTAATTCTACTGATTAAATTTTTTATTTGAAATTAAGCAAAATATTATGGATCGTTTTAAAGTCCTAGCTTTTCCTTGTAATCAATTTAATAATCAAGAACCTGCATCAGATGAGGATATCAAAAATTATTTAGCAAGAAAACATTTCAAAGCGACTCTTTTCAAAAAAATTCAAGTCAACGGAAACAATACTCATGAGGTTTTTAAGTGGTTAAAGGCAGTTGGTTTGAATTTTTTTATGATATTTTTTTTATTCGGATTATGTTGCTATTTTAAGTATATCCTGTTCCAACCCCGGTTTGGTCTGAAAAGAAAGCATCATTAGAAAATTATTAAAAACCGAGCCGATCAGCATGCGTATGATCAGTTTAGTTATATCAAAGATTATACTCGGGTAGTTATAGTTACTCAGCATCATAAATGTGACGTCAGAGAAGATAATGACCAATCAAATCACACGTTGGTCAACATTTTTTAGGAAACGTGTGATTTGATTTGTCAATATCTTTGCTCACGACACAGTGATGACGCTGAGTAACTATTTATTCTGAAGTACAGCCTGAGTTTTCTCGTTCACGGCGGTTTTTTTCATTCCGCAAAAATACTCGACGGTGATTGGTCAATATCCGGAATAACTGTATCTGATTAGTTCATAGAATCGGAATAAAAAAACGCCGTAAACGAGAAAACTCAGGCTGTATAATTTTCGATATAGCAGTTTTTTGCTAGCAAAACCCTGAACATTGTTTTCATCATTTTGAATTTATTGATTTATCAAATTAGTCGCAAATTAGATGTAACAAAAAAAATATTGAAAGTTTTTCATTCAAATTAAGAAATATGTGTTTTATGTTTTTTATTCAATATAAGAGGCCTCTTGAATTTGACATAACTGGTTTCATTTGAATTTTCAAACCAATTTAAAGTCCCAAAAGCAAGGTTCTGGATTTATAACAAATAGTATAAAATGGAACTTTACTAAATTCGTTATTGACAAAAATGGAAACGTCATTAAGCGATATGGAACCATAACGAATGCTATTGCACTCAAAGAAGATATTCCGGCATTGTTATAATTTATCAATACTTGTTTTTTTATTCTGAAGTTGAAAAATCCAGGAAATTTTTTCAGATATTTTCGTTAATTCTTGGTGTATGATGCGCATGATCAAAGGGTTAATAATTCAGTCATGAGTGGAACTTTATAAGAACTATGCGTTAATATCAAAAAAATTGACCAAAATTATTTATGTATCTTCTGTTCAACAAAATAAAGGCATGAATATAGAGTGAATTTGTTACGTACTATTTTGTATGTTTGATTCTCCAGCTCCTTTATTTTCCGACATTTCTCTTCGACATGGTCAACGATGAAAATGGAAGAAAAAAAACTTGCAAACTTGAAAAGACGGCACATGATAAAAAAAAACGACCCATTTTCTTTCCCATTTATCATCGTGATTTTGAGAAAATCTTTAATATATCGAATGTAACATCAAATAAATGGTATGGTTTATGGATATTTTACAAAGTTGACCTTCCGCGCACAAGAGTGACAACTAAATTCATATTAAAATCTTATTTTCTTTGACAACTTAAATCGTTTATACCGATATAGTCATCGAAAAAATCGTATCGGATCGGATCATATCGGTACCAATACGATCCGATCCATACAGTTAAAATTGCTACCCCCCTCGATACGATCCGGATCCAATACCAGTTAAAATTTCCCTCCCCCTCCTACGATACGATCCGATCCAATATAGTTTATATTTCACCCCTCCTCGATTCGATCTAATATAGTTTATATTTCACCCTCCTCGATTCGATCCAATACGATTTTTTATTCTTCGTGCCGATCCCTGGTTCGTTTTATGAAAAAAAAGGTATTTTTCGTCTGAAAATTTTAACTTTGAGTTCTCTAGAAAAACAACTAAAAGAGTTGTTGAAAATCGTGGCAATTTGAATTCCCTCTTTAATTGTCACTTAATTTATTTGAATGAAGAAATAAATAAATAATTTAACATTGACGGCTGAAATCTGAAATTGGTATCTACCAAGGTATAAACGACGTTCTAAAATAGTATTAATGACAAAAATACTGAGATTTCCGAAAAGTCAAACTATTTGGATTTATTTTTCTCAATCTTTGGGCAGACCTAAAATTCCTAAAATATAATCGTTGTCTCAACTTCAGATATTTGATGCCCCAATTATGCCCACGCTCGTAGCGGTGTCCTCGAGTTGATTGTAATGCTTTTTGTAATTTCAAAAATTCTACTATGCAAATCTAGATTTAATAATATTTTGTGTCATTAATAGTGTCGGAAAATTAGATCGTATTTTCAGACTGACCTAAAAGTCTTAAATTTTTGTTGATCTTCAATCAAGATTTACCCAAATTGACCTGTTCTTATGATAAAAATATTAATCAAAGTGATAAAAGTCTTATTTTGATTGATTATATTTGGTCATATTTTAATATGTTTTCGGAATACCACAGTTTTATGTAAAGGTTTCAATGTTTGAATAGGATGGCCAAAATATGCGTATAAAATTTATACTACTGTGTTTAGCTGTGAAGGTTTAATAATGAAAACCTTTAATGAATTGTTTTTGTCATATTTTGAGCAAAATATACAAAACTACTTGTTCTTTTTTTCATCTTTTTTATCCACCCAAAACTCAGTTTTCTTGATTACCCGAAAAACATATGTATCACATATTATTTTTAACTCGACTTAAATGTTCTTCGATATTTTTACCGGTTTTTACTTTTTATATTTGTTTCAAAATAAAAATGATCTAAAACAGTCCAGAATTGAGTGGATTAAAAATCGTGTGAAGAAAAGTTCGCTGTTTTAAGCATAGAATCAACGGTATTAACTATATTTTTATCAAGGGTCAACTTCATAATTATCTAAGATCGGGTAAAGGACACCGAAATAAGCTGAAGTTGATAATTTATATGCGCATTTGACCTGAGAAATATTTCTAAGCTTAACTTGAAATAATGTAGTTAAAAAGTTTAGTGAGACCCAAATTTTAAACTTTAAATGCTTTTCAAGCCATGCAAAAGACTAAATTGGCGAAAAAAAATAAAAGTGATTAAGGCTTGGAGAAAACGACTGATTTCAAAAATTTATTTTAGTTGGCGATGAATCGCCGATGATATTATTTTATTTAGTGAGCGTCGAAAATAATCCGAAAGTCACCCAATGAAAGTCCTTAATTTTTTAACTATTCAGATTAAAATTTCATAAATAGGCATTTAATAACTCGGTCAAGAATTATATATTTGAACTGATTTTCATGGGTTGGGTGGGAAAATTTGCCGAAAAATGCACAACATCTTTTGGTTGATGTTTGAAATCATAGCTAATGTAAAAATTAACATAGTTAATAATTATTAGTTATAAATTTTTGCATTCAATGGTCATTTATGATTAAACGCAAATCTCCGTCAGACGATTTGAAATAAGGAATTTCAAAAATAAAAAATTGGTTTTAATGTGTTCAAGCTATCTTGAAGAGAGTTTTTTTCTGGTCATTTTAAGACGTAGGATGTTTTTTTTTATTAAAAATTTTCAAAAAAAATTGATTTTAAGGGGGTAGGTGTCAGTTTTTTTTGAGCCCTTTATAGAATTTATTTATGATACATTAATATCGGTTACGACTAAAGTTGACCCAAGGAATCTCATGGTGGAAATTATTTTTTTCAAAACAATCTAGAACAAAATCTAGAATTTTCAAAATTCGAATATTTTTTTGCTTTAACCCGCATAAACCGGTATTCCACCATGATATGAACATTTTTTATTGGTGAATATAACCCACCGAAAACGATGCATGACATTAAAATTATCGGAAATGTCTTAATCGAATTCTAGAAATTTCAATTATTTTTAAGCCAAAATGTTAAACCTAATTATCGAATTTGACGCTGACTGGTTGAAAATTTTGATTAACTGTAAGCCAACTTTTTGATCAGTGAAATCTCAGCTTTAATTTGGTGGTACTTTTGTTTCNTTTAGTGCTCTAGAATAGACTCACCACCTGGTGGTGTGATGTAACAAGGTTGACTTTGAGATGTGTAATCGTTAGACGAAGGCTAGATCTACAAACGAGTATCCTCAGAATTTTTACAACTGCCCTAGATTTGTTCTGAGGCGTGATTGAAAGGTACCAGATTACGACGCCCACCCCCTTAAAATCGATTTTTTTTTGAAAATTATTTATAAAAAAAAATCCCACGTCTTAAAATGACCAAAAAAAAATTCTCTACAAGATCGCTGGAACACATTAAAACCTATTTTTTATTTTTGAATTTCCTTATTTCAAATCGTCTCACGCTCCTCACGAATCCTCAAATTTTGATCACAATGGACTTACCAACCCTCATTTTTGTTTTTGAACGAAAAATGTCTAATCCGGGGCCAGAAACCCCCTTAATCCCAAAATTAAAAATCAATTTGCCAAATTTATTTCATTGGCCTTCACGCGTCCCCTCAACAATCGGATTTGTCCACTACGGAGGTTGTAATAACACGCAAATTTTATTTATGTATTTTTGTGTATTATTTGCATTTTTGACGGTGTTGATAATTCCGTATTAAAAAGTATTTGGAAGGATTCGCCGTATTTTGTTTTCAATGGACAAATACAGATTTTGTTGTCAGGTTTAAAATCGAAAACGTGAAATTAAATTTCGTTGAATTGCTGAAACGTGTTTTTTCACATTTCTAAATATCTTTTAATTATATCTAAAAAGCAGTTTTCAGGCTGATAATACGCGCGTCAGGATCACCATGGATTTAAGTTTTATGAAGCGGACACATTTTCTGACATTCTCAGCTTATCAGAAAAATAAGAAACCCATTGATTCACGAAATTTTAATATCTAAAGCTGATTACTCAAAAACGATTCGAAAATTATTTTTTTTCTAGATCAGCGAAAGAAATTTGCGGCAAGTTTTTTTGGGGTTATTAATTTTGGACAATCTTTTTTACTGACTTGATGCATCTGTTTTCAGCGAATTTCATTAAAACTCCAACAGAACCAAATTTTGAATTGAAACAAAAAATGTTTATAAGATTCAAAAGAAAAAATCAATGCCAATCTATTAATACTAAAAGCTTGATTATGATTTGTTGTTATTTTAACCACTAAGAATCTTGAAATTGACGGATTCCTCTTATCTTTAAATTCATTTCATTTAGAAAGGAGTAATTTAAATATCATTTTTATCAATTTTCTTTTTATTTGAAAATTTCAAATTTGCTGAAAACGCCAATTTTTGGCTGAGGTGGTGTCTAGTGCTTTCAATTTATTTTACTTTGGATAAATCTCTTAATTGACAACATTTTATTTCAGTTTTCAACCAGCACGATTCATGAAACATATTTTCAAACTTTTCGATTATCATGAGAAATTTATAAAATTTTTGCATGTAAAAATTTCACTTTTGCTTTAGAAATATAAAAACAATTCAAATTTTGCTAATTTTTTTCTTGAATTATCAGCGAGAAATAATCATGTTTTATCTACATGTATTGTGGCTAAATAAAACTCCGTTGTTAATTGACTATGATAAGTAATTCTTGCATACAAAACCATATTTAAAAACGCTCACTCAAAAAATCCGTAGAAAAATATAACGGATATGAATATACTTCGGATATGGATGCAATATTTGAATCAATCATTTTCGCCGAAAAAAAATCGGTTTTCGTCCAAAATGATTGATTTTACTTTCGAAAGTGTTTTATTCCAGTTTCCAAAGTTAATTTCCGGAAGAAGATTCAAACAATTTGTTACACTTACAAAAATAAAATCAAATGTTTTGACCGGTGAATATCAAAAGAAAAAATCTTAAAACCCTAAAATAAACTATGGTTTAAAATATCTTCAAGTTCTCACATTGTTAAATGCAACCAGGTGACTAATTATAATTAGTTCGGCACAAAAAGTATAATTTAATGTTTATTATCATTCCTTCAAATAGAAATATTCTCACGCTCTTTCGGCTTATTTTTTAGCTTATTTTATTTTTAAATTTGATATGTTTTGTTCTAATTTTCAATATTAAAATGTATTTTTTAAAGAATTAAAAATGTATTCGGAAAAAATGGTTGTCTTATAAATTAAATAGGGCAATTGCCAATTGACCCAGTTAGAACTGACTTGTTTTTAGGACTCGCAAAAGGTAGCCTATGTGATAATTTTAAAGAAAAATAGGTAAGGATATATTTAGACGTATTCTCAGCGGGAATATTTACCGTATATGTTTCCGCTCAGAATACATCTGAATGGGTCCTTACAATTTTAACTTCCCACTTATCACATTGACTACTTCTCGCGAGTCCTAAAAATATGTAAAATATATGGCTATGAAATAAATTGCAATTTTTTTCTTATCAATTGAGTTTTCTGCCTTTTTAAACATAAACGATTGATTTTGTGTATTTTATGACATAATAACTGTAGCAAATGTAGGAAATATAAAGATTATAGTTGAATTAAGGCGCACAACTTAGAATTTTAAGAACTTTATTTTAACCAACCTCATTTTTAACCAATCAGAAATCAGGATTTTTCTCTAGAATTTTGGAAATTGTGCCAAACATTTTTGTCGCCGACCCAAAATTGACCAAATGTCCGCTTTTCAATTGTCGGAGAAAACATAAAAAAGGTGAGTTATCTGGGCCGGCCTAATCCCATCCGCTTGAATCTGAATATATTATTCAGAACTTATGAAAACTGAAAAGATTTGAATATTCGTCGAAATCCTAAACAAAACTTTGGATGTGGAATTTTATTCTTTATTTTTTTGGTTCACAACAAACTTCATTTTGTGGTTTTATGACAAAGATAAATTTTTGGAATTTTTACAACATCCCAAATTCCAGATTACAAATTTAAGGCCTAAAAAGAAGGGATACTTATTTGGTAAATTCCAATTACACGGTTGAAAAAGTCCAGAAATGTCGTTTAATTTGTTTTATTAGCAACAATACAAGGTGAATAATGTTATGGTTGAAGTAAGAGTTAATTATCAGATGCAATGCTTAAAAAATTTGCAAATTAAAGCTAGAATATTTGAAAATTCTAGATTCAGTTCTAGATTGTTTTGAAAAAATGATTGCCACCATGAGATTCCTTGGGTCAACTTTAGTTATAATCGATATTAATGTATCATAAATTAATCCTAGAAAGGGCTCAAAAAATTACGACACCCACCCCCTCAATATAATAACCAATTATCTAAAGTTTTATTAATAACAATTTATAAAGCTTTCAAGAAAATTTATCATGATAATGTAAACTTGAACGGCAGTTCCGAAAAAGTAGAAATAAATTTGGTGCGGGTTCCAGCAGGTAACAACCGGTAAAATCATCGTTTTGCACCGTAAATGATTTTTTGTGAGTGTAGAGGTAAAAGTCTACAGGCAGAAGCCCATTATCGCCGAAAGTTTTTTGCCAACAAATTTACGCGATAATGGGCACTTTTGGCGATATCAAATTGCCGATATGCGGACAGAAATTAAGTTTGTCGTCCAAAAATAAAAAAACGCGTATTTTATAAGAAATTTCACAATAGGTTCAAATAAAGTAAAATACCAAAATGTGTGGAATTAACTACTCCACCAAACGCAATCACACAAATGTCTGAACAACTAGATTTGGGAAATTCCATCATGTAAAATGACGTCATTCATGACGCACTCAAGGTAATTTAAAATCAAAACCTCAACCGCTCACCCGAATTTGCCAATTTTGGCTCTTTCGGCGATATGGGCAATGAAAGTATTAAACTCAAATCTTGTTATGGCGTAGGTTTTTCCGGCGATATTAGAAAATTTGGCGATATTGGGCCGTCAATATCTGGCCCCCCTGTTTACATGCTTATTTCGTATTATCTATTTTTCAAAGCTGAATTTTTCTGGAACTTTCAAAAAAATTAGTTTCATAAACGATTGATTTTCATCTGCTAATATAATAAGGTTATTTGATTAGATTTTGAAAAGGTTAATTGTTATTAAATGCAGCTTGAAGGACTTTAAAAGTCTTGTTATCTTGTTTGCTGATCATCTTGAGACAAACCTTCAGACTTGATTTAAACATAATTGTGTCACCAAAAATGTGAGGCTTGACGACGAGCGGTCTGATTTCTTTCATGCCAAGCGGTCAAAAAGATTTTAATTTCATACGTTGANTTTTAAATTTTGACGGTTCCGAATTTAACTTTTGTGATTATGCTTTGACAAAATATAAGATTTTTCAAGAGAAAAAATCAAGGGCCAATATTTACCGAGTTTCAGAATTAGTCCTGGTGAAAATGTCAGTTTTATTCCCAATTTGTACAAATTATTTCAAATGAAACTTTATGGTTTCCGCTGAGTACCCCTAGGTCCCTTAAATACTTCCTGAGTACCATTATCTGAAATAAGCTTGTTTTTCTGTAAGAAAATATCAATTTAATAACACTGATTTCCGTTTGATTTGACATTTCGAGACTTACCATCCGATTTTAGTTTCATTTATTCTCAAGTTAGTGATCTACGTAAAATCAAAGATATCGAGGATAATTTATTTTTGAAGTTCACCGCGATGCAAAAATATTTTCACATTGAGACGTCATTATTAATCAGGATAAACCCTGAATTCTCAAATTCTGAAAATTTTTATTTTAAAATTTTCTGAAATTTTTTAGTATCGCTTTTTTTGTATTTTTTCGAGCGTGATTCATGTCACATGAAAATTAATGTGCTGAGAGTGCATTGTCTGGAAAGAAATTTCGGCTAGCTAAAAACAAACGTCTTTTTTTTTGCATTCAAAATTAAAATTTTTAGATATTTTAATTTTTAGACATTTTGCCCCCAACCCTCTTTTCACCAGCAGTCGTTCCAGATTTTTGTTGTAATCTTACTAAGATTATCTTACCTTCAAATATTGTTTCCAAATTTTATTTGTCTTTCAAATTTTAAAAACATATACAAAATCCAAGGAAGACAATTTAAACGTTTTTTGACAAAATTCTTTAAAAAAATTAAAAAAAGGGAGATCGACAAAATTAAGACGAACCGGTTTTTCGATATTAAGATAATTAAGTGAGCGGTTTAAAAGTGATTTTTATCAAATTGATTTATATGTTTGATCAAGTGTCCTGCAGATCTTATATTTTCGGTTGTAATCAATAAATTGAGTGGAATTTCGGCTTATCTTTACGGTGACTTAGGTTCATCGATTATTTAAAAAACATTTAGTGTTTGGTGTTAGAAATCAGAGTCCTAAAAAAATTATTTTCATCTTGGAAATTTACATGAATTAAATTCAAATTAATTCTTAAATCGACCTGAGAATAAAATATTGGAAAATCTCTTGCTCAAAGCCTATGATAAGTAAGAAAGATAAGCATTATTTACTGATGGTCTGGACTGAAAATCAACAGTATGTCACAATTTTTTTCATCATAAATTGTTTCGACATGGATTTAATTTTATGGGTTGCAGTACCAAATTAGTCAGAGGCTCAATTTGGAACTCATTCTACATTTGCATAAGTGCTCATAATATAAAATTGGTTATTTCAAAATTTCGCAACATTTAAAAATCAGATATGCGGCATATCGTATGCTAAAAAAAGGGAATTCAAGCGGTCAACCACTGTTTATCGTTTTTTGAACAAAAGTGAATCTTGAAAATAAGGTTCATCTCTATAGCGCGTGTTCGAATCCAACTTATGTTGTCTTAGTAATTGTTTTAGTGATTTTCTTAGTGATTACGCACCAATCAACTTTGGCGCACCCAATATCGAGCATCCTTGTTTATTATCACACACAAGACAATCAATAAGACAACATTAGTGGGATTCGAACACGCGCTATAGAGATTACCCTCATTTTCAAGATTCACTTTGATCGGAAAAAAGATATGGAAAATTTGCAAAAAAATATTCAAATAAACACATTATTTTCAAACTGACGAAAAAAGGTGAATAAAACTTTGAAAACATATTTCAATTTTTATTAACTGACTGATAGACTGCAAATTAATAAGCAGTTAATCATTTAGTTTTTTACTATTATCATTCAATCGGAAGCAGTTTGTCTGAAAATGAAATATTACAAGATTTCAGATTTTTAAAGAGATTGTTGAAGAGATTCATTAGAGAAGATTAACTGATTTTAAAAGTATTTCACGTCATGAGACGACAATTTCAGTATCAAAATATTATCAGATACTGATCGTAATTTTCATTTTTAGGTATGCAAAATTTGAATTGCAAAAACTTTTGTTTATCTATTTTAGAAAATGATAAGTTTTAAATGAGCGAATTCACAAACAAATCGTCATTTGAAAATTTTGATAAAAAAAATGAAAATCTCAATCTTACATTTAAAATTATTTATACGACGAATTTTACGATTAATTTCCATCAAATTTTATCGACGAAGTAAAGATACGAATTTCTTAAACTTCAAACTCCAAGAGCGTGGGAGTTTGCTAATTATAATTCAGTTTTCTCCGCATTCATCGCCGCGGCTTCCCCTTTAGGAAGATCCGCGCGTTTTGATGGCGCCCTCATAATCCAAAATTATCAGGCTCGTCCGCGTCCCATTTTCCTTAAAACCTGTTTATTGACAACTTCGACAAAAATTTGTATAACATTTTTCTTTAAACAGAATGTACTTTTTGACAGTTTTGCTTTTTATCACAGGCACATTTGGGCGACAAAAAACTCATAGAAAGAGAAGTTTAGTTGTTGAGAGAGAACGAATTTTTGGGGAGTTTTACGGCTGTATCAATCAGCATAAAAAGATATCAATCAAGCAATTTTGCGATGGAAAAGCAGACTGTCCTGACGAAAGTGATGAATTTTCATGCGGTAAGAAAAAATTTCTAATACTTGATTCATCAAAAATAAAAACATTCAAAAAATTGGGAGAGTGTTATACCGGAGATCATTTTCTTTGAAATTTATTTAAAAATTTCTTCATAGATCCATTTATTTTAAAAATAAATGTTATTAACTCCCGTAGTGTCTTCTGAGCCATCCGTGGCTCGAAGGCCTTTAATCGCAATTTAGGACCCTTATTCATGTATGAATGAAAATTTACAAAGTTATCGATCGACTATTTGGATAATTGACGTCTGTGCGTTTTTTTTTGAAAATTTTTACTGTATTACAGTACATATTTTTTGCAAAAAAAATTTAAATCATCAAAAAAAACCTTTAAGCGGGATCAGAGAAAAACTCTTAGACTTTTTTCCCATTACACGATAGCCCAAAAATGATGACGTGACGCGTTTTATTTAAGAAATAAGGTTGGTAAAAGTAGTACTGTTTTTTTTTCAAAATTGCTTTAAATCAATATTTTAAAAAAAAGTGAAGTGGTTCTTTTAGAAGTTTTTTAAACTTTTTCCTATTACACAAAGTCCAAAAACCATCACGTGACTTTTAAATTAGGAAATAAGGTTTTGGTTAAGTACAAATAGTAATCAAATTACGTCGAAAATTTTTTTGGGTCAATTAACACCTAATTCAAGAGTTTTGAACACAAATAATATTTTCAAAACGTCCACGTGAATCTTATTTTTCGAAAAATAAGGATCTAATTTCTGCATATTCGAAACCTTATTTTTTGGATTATCGTCACGTGATTTTTATTCAGACTTTGGCCGTAATGTGAAAAAAGTCTTAAAACGTTTTGAAGTTGACCTGGAATTTTTTGACGTAATTTGAGTACTTTTTCAAATTACTTGTACTTTGTTTTTTTCAAAAGTACTCAAATCACGTGGGACGACCCCTTAAAAGAATCGTAACACATTTTAAGACTTTTATTGGCATTAGCATATGGCATCCGGTTTAAATAAGCATTTCTAGAAGTCATATGATTACAGAAGAATGCGTACGCGGAAGAAATGAAAGAAGAGTCACGAGAATTAATTATCAAAAAAATTTAAGACTATTTTACATGAGAATGATGATAAAAACATTAATTATTTTTGCAGATGCAATACCCAATTGGCGACGTTTGATATTATATATTTGAAAATGTCAAATTAACTCTAAATTGTGTTATTTTATGCACTTGTTTTGAGAATCGGCGAAAATGAGAGAATTTTTAATTTTCTTATTCACATTTGATGACTTTTTATAAAAAATTTTAACAAATTGTTTTATAGAACTGTAGACAAATTCTTTAAAAAATATATTATCATTAAAAAATATATCTTGATAATGAATGTACGGTTATATGCTTGATTTTAAAACGCAACGCCACGGATGACTCGGAGACACTTGACGGTCCGAGATCGGCACTACGGGAGTTACAATAAGAAAAAATTTAGATAGAGAGTGAGAATCCGAGCTTATTTAGAATTCATGATAATTTACTATCGACGTACGAACACGGTAAAACCAGTGGGTTGAGATCTCTGTTAAGAACTTTAATTGAAGGTTAAAAAAATAACCAATTAAAAAATTGCATAATGATTGAAAATCAATTTTTGTGTGAACCCTTATTTCATTTTGAGCACCTCAAAGTTAAAATTTGAAGGCGGCGTAATAAGATTTTTAGTTCCTTGATAAACGATTAACGGATCAACCAAAATAAATTAACATACAAATGTTAGTGAAACTACAGATTTGATTGAAAGCGGTAAAAATTTCATTACGAATCTGAAAACAATTCTGAGATCACTTTGTTGATCTTTGAAATCTACGCGGTAGTTCAACTCATAAACACTATTAAAATTTTTATTTTGATAAATTCTTCAAGAAATCGCACTGCCTGAAATGATATTTCTTAGAAAATTTTAAATAACTCTCTGAAAATTCTAGGTTTTCTAGAATAAACTGAATTCAGTTAACTCAGTATAATATTAATAATGCTGTAATGTTTTATATCAAAAAATATCGAGAGACCCAACAATCTCTTAAATTCCAATCAATTGTCAATATTATTATATATTTTCTAAAATTTTTGATGACTGTCTGAATTAAATGTGTGAAAATTAATCCTTTTTACACATGTATTCACACTTTCCCAAATTACAAGGTTGTTGCAACCATCAAATTCAATTTGC
>SCLH01000065.1:11687-33042 GCA_004367855.1 Oikopleura vanhoeffeni | reverse complement strand
ATTAACGATATGTTTAATTTTTGTTTTTTCTCATTTCCAAGAAAATCACATTTCCTGACTTGAAATTTTAGGAAATTTTCGAATAATTTTTGGAAAATTTGTGCCTTTATTTGAAAGTAAACTGACTGCAGTGAACCAAGTATGATATAAATAATGCTGTTATTTTTAAATATATCAAAAAATACCTGGAGACCCTACAAGTTTGTTAATCCCGATTTATCAATATTATTAAATATCTCATCAAAATTTTGGATAGCTGTCTAAATAAAATGTGTGAAAATTAATGTTTTCGAACACGGCTTCACACTTTACAATTTCACGAATGTAATTTGCTCATAAATAAAACTATTTGAAAAACAGTACTAAAAAAACAAGCTTAATTAAGATAGATCAATATTACACGCTTTTGTTTACATTATAAATACACGGTAGTAATGTTTTTATAGACCGGCCAAGGTCAAAGTTGAAACTTTTCCAGAAATAAACGCAGATTAACGACAAATAGAACTTTGGAATTGATTGTCCTCCTTACAATATTAAAAATTTTGAAACGCTTAATTCAAGTATTTTCAAATATTAGCTGTAAAAACAAATTTATATTTTGAAAAATCGTTAGTTAAGGGGGTACAGTTCAATTCACAGAATTTTCTTAAAATTTGGGACCTAATTAATTCGGGTAAAAAAATGACAATAAAAATATTATTTTTTACTTTTAAAGTCAAGTTCAGCCAGGCGGCGCCTTCAAAGTCAGTCAAACTAAAATCGTATTTTCTTTCTGAGTTTATCATCGATAGAAGATTTTTTTCAGACGTGGGTTCTAACGACCCTACGCAAAATTTCAAATTTTTCAATAAAAAGAACAAAAAATGAAAGCATATGATATGCTGGCATAATTAGCCACTTTTTTTCAATTTTTTTTAAGTTTTGTTAATCAACAAAATTCAGTGCTAATTTCAAAATTGTAAGGTTATCCACGTGACCGGATCTTATTTTCACAGAAGTCGAAATGACTAAAAAACGATGAAGCTATAGACTTGAGTTATCGATTGAGAATGAAATTCTATTTATGAGCCCCTTTAGCGCGTGTTCGAATCCTACTTTTTTTCGATAATTATAAAACTTTACTGACAAAAAATTTGAAGTTACGAACATATTTAACAACATATACTAATGTTGGTTCAGTGATTAACTTGGTGATTACACACCGATCAACTTTAGCGGTCCCAATATCAAGCAACCTTGCATATAATCAGACTCCGGACAATCACTGAGACAATATAAGTGGGATTCGAACACGCGCTATAGAGATCCATTCATTTTAAAGATGAACTTAGGTTGGGAAATAGATATTTTCAAGTTTCACCTAGAGTCAAAGCGTCACGACCTCAAAGGCGAGCCGACCGCGAGGTTTTTAAGTAGACTTATCATTTTTTCGCAGAATTTGATAAAAATTTACTTAAGTTCTTGGCAGATGAATTGATTACTTTCACTATCACCCACTTTCTATTAATTATTAACAAGGATCGTAATAACTCGGAAATACATTTTAATTTCATTTTGATTGTTACATTAATTAATGGGAAGCCTGGGTGGTCCCAGCCAAAAACTACTCTCACTGGATTTTTATAGTTTCCACTCAAAACGTAGTGATTTGTATTTCAAATTTGGGTTATTAACATTAATCCGAACGTGTCAAACGACATAACTTACATATTTATTGATCCTTGTTCAAAAAAATTTTGGTACAATAGAATTAATCACTAAAAATGACCAGACGGCAAAGACATGAGTTATTGTCGTTTTGCTTGCTTCTATTTTTATGTATTTTTACACAACCTCGGAAAAGTTCGCAGGCAACAGTACACATGAAACTACAACATTTTTTGTATTATATTTTTATGATTGTTAATTATTAAAGTTATATTATATGATAAAAAATAATTAATATTAACCGTTTAATCTCAGTTATTTTTTAATTTTCTAAATTTTCTAAAAAAGCTTCTAATTGAATTACAGTAAAATTACTAAAGAGTACTTCAAAATATATTTTTCATGTGTTTAATTAAGAACAAAAAATTATTACGAATGACCAAGACTCTGAAAAGCGTTAGAAAAAGTTATTAAAATGGGCGTTTAAAATGACCCTTTTGTGAGCATAAATTCTGGGTTCACTTTTTTCTGTATTTTGCGTAGGCAGAGAAAGTTTACCAAATTTTCATTGAATTTAATTTTAAAATTCGCTTACAAAATTTTTTTAATTAAGATTTTCTGGTTTCAGTCAAAATTTTATGTTATTGGCAATTTTCATGCAATATTTTTGACCTGATTTTATCAAACACACTAGCAGGAAAAGACATAAAAAATGACTAACTAGTCAGCGATTATTTATGGCGGATATACATAACAGTTAAATATGAAATTTGGGGGAATAATATTTAATTAAGGGGGGTTCGGTGATTATTTTACGTATTTGACCTTATACATATAAATATATGATCCAAGCTGCTTGGAAGAAGCTGACTTAGTTTATACTCTCATTTTGAAGATTCTCATTCTAAAAAAATGAGGCAGATTATATACATGGTAACTTATAAGCAGTAAAACGAAAAGTGTTATTCATACCATTTTTTTTAAATTTTCGATTAAAATATACAAAATATTATAAACACTTTCGAAGGGTTACTTTTTCAGCTATACTAGCTAAATTAGGGGTGATGAGGACCTCACCATTTTTTTAACTGAGGCAGGTGCGTCACGTGAGTCCTTCACCACCCCCTACATATAGCTAACCAATCACTGAAATACAACACACATTTGGTTTGTATTCCTATCGCGGCAAATTTTGATTCACTGTATCAGGTTCAGAGAATATAGAGTTGCTCCTTATTAGTCAGATAATTAAGGTTAATCGTGAAAGGACGAACGTTCAACGCCACAGCCAGAGATCCATTCCTCAGATATGATATTAAAAACCAAATTTAACTTTTAAATTCGATGAAGTTCAATTCAGACTGAAATTAATACAATTCTTAATAAGTTATCATGAGTGTGAAAATTCAGGCAATTATGTAGGACCTAGATCCTAGGTCGCTGATTATTATTGTTCTATTATTGACACTAAATTTAATATTATTGATACTAAATTTTAATAATCAATGATACTAATTTTTTTTGATCTATTAGCTTATCAATTGTCTGAATTTTCACACGAACATTAATTTGAATAAGTAGTTAAATGTTTGATAAAAATTAATTTATAGAATTTTTTTTGAAAGAATAAAAGAAATTAGTGAAGATTTTCAGCTAGTTAAATAGTCTCATCGATATTCCAAACTTGCATTTCATGTGAGAAATGCTATTTGGTCATATAATTTTCAGTAAAAACAAGTTGTTAGCTAAAACGAATATTTTGTTTGTCTTTAAAATCAGTTTTGCTTAAGGGGGTAGCAGCGATGTGGCAGACTGGCGTTCAATTTAACTTACGAAATAATTAGTTGGTTTATTTTTTTGTGCTTATTATCGTTAGCTGAACACAATAAATGTGTATCAGCTCATTAAAATCATTTTTTATCTATTTAACCCGTGTGAGCACAACACCTACAGGTTGATTTATATGTTTTTCACGTATTTTTACAGATTACTGGGACAAAGAGTCACGTGTCGAAAGGCGTTAAACACGTGAATCCTTCCTCTCTGAACTTTTTTACACTTAATAAGATGAAATAGCTATCTATTGTGTTTTTTTTTAATTTATATAAATAAAATGTTTTTTCTCCGTTTGCATTAAATAGGGTTTATGCGCGCCTTGAGGCGGCCGCTCTGTTCAAATTTCACCACCTGGTCGCTAGGGTGTTTTTTGCGATTTTTTCGAGTTATCAAAAATGCTTTGAAATTTTGACACTTAATTTGTCGATACCTAGACAGATGAAAATTTGAATGAAATTTTTTTATTTTTAACTCCTAGGTGTCCAAAATGCTTTTTTTTCACTTAAATACTTATGTACGGTGAATTTTTCATTTATTTTTTTGACATCTCACTAATAATCACACAAGGAATCGATTGTACTTCTCAAAAAAAAGGAGCACTTGAATATTTAGGATTTAAATTTCCAGCCATCTGATTTGCTCATTTCAAAATTATCCAAACACGTTCAAAATACCACTTAAATATTCGGAATAGCCAATTGTCTGGTAACTGTATTATAAACTATAGTTCAATTGTATAAAATAAGGGTGATTTTTTATAAATCAAAACTTAATTCTTCAATTATGACTTTTTCAATGATTTGCGAATACCAAGACTGAAGCATTATCTTTATATTGCGTCAGGTGGGAAATCTGAGGCACGAGATGGTATTTTTTTTCAACGCAGAAAAATTTTGAAATATTTTCGAAAAATTTTCGTGCTTCATTCTGATTCGTCGAAATCAAACTTCACATTTGAGCCATTTTGACAAACAGAATCGTATACTGTAGTTTATTTCCGATCAGAACTTATAATTTGGAATTGCAAAATTTATGTTAAAAATTAGTTTTTTAGGCGTTTCAACTTCTTCAGACAAATATTTTTCAAAAAAACTATTTTTGATCTTTCTTGTATATTTAATTCATTTTTTGGGCCGGAAAGTACCAATAAATGAGTTTTATTTATTCCCGGAGAGCATTGATTTTTGTTTTTATTAACATTGATGATCTGTGTTGACAGGTTAATCACACGAGTGGCTAGGCTGTCCGAGGCTGTTCCTGGGGCGAAACTATACACTCCTCGTAAAAACTATTCGTCTCAAAAATTTTAAAAACTTTCAATTTTATGAAATCCAGTGTTTTTTTGAGAATTTTGAGCAGGGCTTCTAATTGGTTTTCGCAAAAAATGCTCAAAACTACGTTTTTATATGTTCAACGGTGAACCTAGATCAATATTTTTGAAAAATTAAAATTTCGTTCGAGAAATAAAATTTTAATTTTTAACAAAATTTGAAACTTAAGGGGGTACTGGTCGCTGGTTTTATGAGGCATTTGGATCTTTGAAAATGGTCCAAATTGATTTGGGATGATAACCAAGTTGTACTACCGACAAATTATCTAAAGAAATTTCGAAATAAAGTTCAAAAATAACGTTTGCTTTTATTTAACCACTGAAACTTGAAAATTTCTTGACGTAAGCCAACTTTTCTTATCAGTGTTTTCGGGGCTTTCTTTTGATACTTCTTTCGAAAAATCGAAGCACAATTTTTTTCGGAAATTTTTTCATGTGACCTTCAAAAATTTATATTTTGAGTTTGAGTCGAAATTTAAAAAGAAGGCTCTACAGAAGTTTTTATTTGTTCTGTGCTAGTCTTTGCTTGAATTTTGAGTGGATTCAAAATAGGAACATAGGAGGAGATTAGTATTATCGGTGAAAAAATGCTAAAAAATCAGTAGTTTTCTGCGGATTCCTAGAAAAACTGAAGTGATTTTTTGAAAAAAACGGCTTCTAGAGGACCTAAGTTTATAAGTCATAACGGATATGTATAATTTGAGTTTGCTTTCTACATAAACCCTGGGAGGAGATTGATTCTGAAATTTGGTCAAGGGACACCTTGTACTGGTATACGTATTCTCTAAGTGTATCGGAACAAGAAGTCATTTGACTATGGTTTTCAACAAAAATTAGGGTAGATCTACAACATGGCTTAATCTTAATTGTCCCATAGTTTCTTGGTTAGGCTGATTTCTCATCTAGAAAAGTCAATTCCATCGACCAGTACCTAGGGTGTTTTTTGCGATGTACCCGATTACACTAAAAAGCTTATGTACGGTAAATTTTTGGTTTTTATTTTCTAACACAAGGTAGATTTGATCATGAGAAAAAAAATAAAAATAAAAAAAGGGAGCACTTCAAATCTTAAGGGGTTTTAGGCCCTCTAAATATAATTTTTGCAAGGCTGATTTTTTGGCCCATTTGGTTTAAAAATTCTGGCACAACATAGCTTCTCAGATCAGGAATGATTTTGAAGTGAATTTTTTTTCGAAATATATGACCATTAAAGAGCTAGGCTACTTTAAAGGTCAATTTCACAATTTTTAAAAGACTAAAAAATCCCTAAAACAAGCAAAATTGGAAAATTGAACTAGATATAGGGTTAAACGACTATATGCGCGTTTCATGAGGCTGCTTTCACTTTTTGAAAATGACCGGAAACCGGTTTTTTAAGAAAAAATATACCGGTTTTTAGCGAAATTTACCGGTTTTAGAATGAACTACTAATTTTCTCATGTCAGAAAAAGCTTAAGAAATTTCAAGTTGGACGATATAAATTGCTTTGAAAAACCATAAAAATCGTCATATATTTGATTATAATAAGATAAAGTATGTTATTTTTGAATAATCTGACCTTCATTAAATTGACTCATTTTGTAATGAAATACATTTTTTTTTTGATATCATTTATTTCATACGTTTTACAGAGTGATGTATATGTCGAAACACCAGTTTACTCATAATCTGTGCAAAGTGAATTTCCTTGAAATCATGAATATTGTCCAAAAATAATGTTTTTCAAAATTTAAAACTTATTTAAGGAAAGAAGTTAATAAAAAAAATCTTTTACACTTGTTTAACTTTTATCTTGACACATGAAATAATCATAAATTTTGAAAAATTTATGTCTGTGACTCTGAACCATTTTGAATTTGATTATTTTTATTGTTATTGATCCCATACAAATTAACAGTGTATGTACAAAATGTAATTAATTTTATGTATATCATTTTTGTGATTTGCGACCTGCATAGATAGTGTTTTGAAAATTCAAATTCTGACAAACAATACATAATTTGTCAAAAAATAAACATTTTAAAATTAAATTTTGATGAAAAAATAAAAATTTCGTTCAAAAAATATGGATTTGTGTTGAAAAACTTTTTATTTTCTTTCAAATTTAGAAATAAAGTTCGAATTTTCAAAATTTGAAAATTTGTTTTCAAAAAAGGTGAATATGTCCAAACAATATGAATTTTATCCAAAAATAGAACTTTTTTCTCGAAATTAACATGTATGTACAAAAATTGACATTTTGTCTAGAAATTTGCAATTTGTTTTTAAAAATTTGACATTTTTGGAAAAATTGAAATTTCCTAACAAAATTTTTATTTTAGAACGATTATTGATTTTCAAACAAAATATTTATTTCGTAACAAAATTTCTAATTTTTTTTAATTGAATTTATTCTTCATCATAAAAATGTTTTAAACTGAAATTTTTCATAAAATAAAATTAAGTTTGAAAAATATAAATTGTGTCCAAAAAATTACAAAAAATTCTAATAATTTAAAAGTTGTCCATAAAAATAAAATAAGGTTTTTAAAAAAACATTATTTGGTTCAGAAAATAGGCGGCCGAGCAGAAAATAGGTACCAGATAACAAGGTCGTATGGTTCTGACATTTAAGGTCCCAGCGTAGTTTTTGGCGCTTAAAAATCCGGCTTGGAAGAAAATTTGGTGCCATCACTCGGTGGCGCTGTTTTGGGTGGTCAAAAAAGGAAATTTTACAACTTTGGAAAATAATTAAACTTGTTCTTTATTGTGTGGTAACTTTCATATCGGTATTGTCGATTGACTAATAATTCTGGTTATTTTTAAAATCTAACATTTTATAACGGACTTTGAATTGTTGGTGCTGACTTAAGAAAGTGGTGGTGAAAAAGCTAAAAAGTGAATAAGTGCACTATCAAGCTGGAAATTTTTGTAACTATCATTTTTTGAAGACGATAAAAACAATTGACAACAACAAAAAATTTTCGACCACTTGGTGGCGGTGTTTTATGATGAAAAAATTACTTGTTATTCATAAAACCGTTCTTTTCTCTTGTTTATTTCAGTCTGAAAAATATGACCATCTTTTGAGCCGGTGTGAAAACGATGCAATTGAAAATTTTAAAGTATTATCAACTAGGTGGCGCTGTTTCAGGTGGTTCCAAAGGATGAAAAAATTTTTTTACAAATATCAAAAATTTACTTTTCTATGGTTTGTGGTTTCTTTCAGATCGGGTTGTTCGTTGATTAAATGTTTTGTACTTTTTAGAAATCTAAGCTTTTTATAACCGTTGTCTTTCTAATGGCGGTGCTGACCCAAAATGGTGGTGCTGAAACGCTAAAATTCATTAACGTGTCCTATCAAGCTGAAAATTTGGTCAACCCATTTTTTAAGCCCGTTTGAAGACAGTGAGACTAAAACAAATTTGTCCGACCACTTGGTGGCGGTGTTTAAGGTCCTCAAAAAAACAGCATTTCAGACTTTTCAAAAATATAAAAGTGAATCATTGGTCCCAGATAACCACAGGTGGTGCTAGAATTTGTTTTAGTCTCACTGTCTTCAACGGGCTTAAAATTGTTGACCAAATTTCAGCTTGATAGACACGTTTATGAATTTTTAGCGTTTTCAGCACCCACCATTTTGAGTCAGCACCGCCAATTAGAGAAACGATTATATAAGCTTTTGATTTTTAAAAAATACAAAATCATATTTAATCATCGACAACCCGATCTGAAAGAAACCACAAACCATAGAAAGTAAATTTTTGATATTTGTAAATTTTCAATTTTGAACCACCCAAAACAGCGCCACCGAGTGATGGCACCAAATTTTCTTCCAAGCCAGATTTTTAAGCGCCAAAAAACTACGCTGGGACCTTAAATGTCAGAACCATACGACCTTTTATCTGGTACCTCTTTTTTGCTCGGCCGGCCTATTTTTCTGAACCAATAATGTTTTTTTTAAACCTTATTTTATTTTTTATGGACAAACTTTTCAACTATTAGATTATTGTTATTTTTTGGACACAATTTATATTTTTTCAACTTAATTTTTATTTTATGAAAAATTTCAGTTTCAAAAAAATTTTATGATGAAGAATAAATTCAATTTAAAAAATTAGAAATTTTGTTACGAAATAAATATTTTTGTTTGAAAATCAATAATCGTTCTAAAATAAAAAATTGGTTTTGGAAATTTTCAATTTTTTCAACAAAAATGTCAATTTTAAAACAAAATTCAAAATTCTAAACAAAATGACAAATTTTTTGAACATAATGTTAAGTTTCGAGAAAAAAGTTCTATTTTTGGATAAAATTCATATTGTATCGGACATAGTCACCTTTTTTGAACAAAATTTCAATTTTTGAAAATTCGAACTTTATTTCTAAATTTTGAAAGAAATAAAAAGTTTTTCAAACAATCCATATTTTTACGTGAATTTTATTTTTCATCAAAATTTTTAATTTTAAATGTTTATTTTTTTGACCAAATTATGTATTGTTTGTTCAGAATTTTGAATTTTCAAAAACACTATCTATGCAGGTCGCAAATCACAAAAATTGATATACATAAATTAATTACATTTTGTACATACACTGTTTATTTTTGTTATGGGATCATAACATTAAAAATAATCAAATTCAAAATGGTTCAGAGTCACAGACAAAATTTTTCAAAATTTTATGATTATTTCATGTGTCAAGATAAAGTAAAACAAGTGTAAAAGATTTTTTCTATTAACTCTTTTCCTTAAATATAGTTTTAATTTTTGAACAAATATTATTTTTTGACAATATTCATGATTTCAAGGAAATTCATTTTGCACAGATTATGAGTAAACCGTGTTCGACATATACATCACTCTTTAAAACGTATGAAATTAAATGATATCAAAAAAAAAATGTATTCATTACAAAATGAGTCAATTTTAATGGAGGTCAGATTATTCAAAAATAACATACTTTATCTTATTATAATCAAATATATCGACGATTTTTATGGTTTTCAAAGCAATTTTATATCGTCTCCAACTTGAAATTTCTTAAGCTCTTTTTTGACATGCGAAATTAGTAGTTCATTCTTAAACCGGTAAAATTCGCTAAAACCGGTATATTTTTTCTTAAAAACCGGTTTCCGGTCATTTTCAAAAAATTGAAAGCAGCCTTATGGAACGCGCATTAGTCGTTTAACCCTATATCTAGTTCAATTTTTCCATTTGCTTGTTTTAAGGGGATTTTATTCTTTTAAAAATTGTGAAATTGACCTTTAAAGTAGTCTCTAGCTCTTTAATGGGTCATATTTCGAAAAAAAAATTCACTTCAAAATCATCCTGATCTGAGAGCCTATGTTGTGCCAGAATTTTAACAAATGGGCCGAAAATCACGCCTCGCAAAATTATATTTAGAGGGCCTAAAACCCCCTTAAATTTGAAGTGCTCCCTTTTTTTTATTTTCATTTTTTTTTCTCATGATCAAATCTACTTGTGTAGAAAATAAACCAAAAATTCACCGTACATAAGTTTTAGTGTAATCGGGTACATCGCAAAAAAACACTCTCTAACTGGTCCGCTCAAAGTCTCCGGCACTCTTAACAATCCCTTAATTATCCCTTAATATTCTAGAGGAGTTCAAAGTTCAAATTAAGCAAAAATTTGCAAGAAATTCGTGAAATTAGGGTTAAAATTAAGGTTAAAGAATCATAAATTTCTTTGTTTGAAAGTTTTACACATTCTTTATTATTTCCTATCTAAAATCGAATATAAAAAATCAATAATTAAGCCAAATATTCAATGAATAACGGAAAAATTAGAATTATCAATAAAATTGTGAGAAATCCTCATCCACTATTTCTTTGATTTGCCTTAAGATTTGTCACGTGTCACCTACTCGCCTCATTCACAATATTTATAGACGAAGCCAGTAATATGCTAAATACGTGAAAAAACATTATAATCATATAGGTGACTGCATATTTAAAATCATCTAAAATATGCAAAAAACCATCGTAGAATTGTCTCCTTCGAATACATTATAAAGAATTTTGCAAGGATTTCAAAAAAGTGACTTATTTTTTTTTTGGAAATTTTGTTCAAATTTTACGGGCGTTGATTTTTTGAGATTTTTTTCCACGATCTTTTACCTCTAAAAAATTAAATGGCGACCTATTGCGTCAATTAAAATTTGAAAAATAGGCCAGTTTTTAGGAAAGTGTTTTGTCCATGGTTGACACTCAAAACAAAGATTATTGGTATACAGGAACAGATATTTTTTTCAAAAGTGATATTTCAAATTTTCAATTTTTAAGTATTTCACGAAATATTTTAATTATTAAAAAATTAATTCGAGCAATTTAATATTGTCCACAAAGTCACTTGATTAGTATATCGACCCAGAAAATATATCAGAAGTGTACTTATCTGCTTTTATAGGGGAAAATAAACATTTTTCATGAAAAAATTGTTGATTTTTTCCTCAAATTATAACCCTATTCAAAAATAATTTTTGATTGATTATATAAATCAAATCAGAAAAAACGATGACATAGGTCAGATCCTTGTGCATCGATTCCAATACCAAAATAATTTGTGAACACCACTGTAAGCTTGTATCACGTGATATGCTGTACCTTTCTCTTATTCAGTAAATTTCTAGAACTAAAAATCAAAATTCTAGAATATCAAATGTCGGATGCAAAATATATCGTTTGAACTTCCTTATGCAAAAAAAATGAAACTCTTACTACCTTGGGCTTCTGTAATACGCGGTTGAACAGTCACCTATATATAGGTGTCGGTGCCTTGGCGGAACTTTTTTTCTGTGCTCACACGGCGTTAAGGAACGATTTGAGTTCAACTTTTATTTTATATTTCGTAAAATTTTCGAAAAATTCAAAGCATTATGAAATTTTAAGCATTTTTTCGTCCAAAATTTTTTCTGATTAATTTTATGATAATCTGTGAATAAAACGAAAAAAATGGCCACTTTAACCTTTTTCATGCATGTCTACGATTTTTTCTTGATGCTGTTTTGAAAAATCATGAAATGTTTTTTTGTCATTTTGTTGTCGACTCTTTAGAAATATTATGAAATTTTTCCGCAATCAAGTCCAAAATTTTAATTAGTCGTGTTTTTGAAATCTCTGGTAAAAAATCAGGCCGAATCACTTGTAAAATTTTCTGGTATCTATTTGGTTTCCGTATTTCAACCGATGCAAGGGTCAAGTGAATATCGTTTCTGACTTCTGATGAAAATTTACAACACTTGCTTAAGGAACCGGTTTGTGCCATTTGGCACGCAATTTATAAAAAATTTTATGTATTTTAAAAATCTGTATAAAATTCGGGTGTAATAGGCTACTCAACTTTGAAAAGTCAGGACATTTTTTTTTATATTTAAAACTCAATTGTAAGGTCAATTTTTTTTCCAAAAAGCTGTTTTTCTCTATTTTTCATGGAAAAAAAACTTTCATCATTTAAGAAATTTTTGCATGTGGATAATGATTCTCCCACTAATTAGTGCATTAAACTCGACAATGTCTGAAGTTTATAAATATCGTCTTTAAAAAAAATCCCACATCGGTCAAGTTGGAAATGGAGTTGTAATGAAAAGTGGTTTTTTGATATTTTTACAGATACTTAAGTATGTAAAAATTTAAAAAATATTAACGTTTTGCAAGTATGAACACTTTTTATTTTAGAATTAGAAAAATAAAATAAAAAATTTTACATTTTTTTCTTTCAAAAAATCACTCCGAAAAAATGCTTACCAATCTGCCACATCGCTGCTACCCCCTTAAATAATCTGTATTTTATTTGTAAAAAATCGATGGGAAAAAATTTGTTGATTCTTTGTTATTTCATTTCTCCAAAAAATCAGGTACAATTTGATAAGTCAACTGAATGTGAGAGCGGATGTTCTTAGTGGTGATACTGAATGATTTGTGATGTATTTTCTCATAACTCAACTTTAAGATTTCGGAGATGATATGTCGAAACTAAACTTATTCCAGAACCAATATTATTTATTTGCCTTTTGACGAATTAAAAACCAAATGTTCAATAAACCCTCAAAATTATAATAAAAACCTAATAAGAGAATAATTTTAAAATTAAGTTAGAGAAATTTACCTCAATGCCATCAGAAACCATATTTTTTAACTTAATAAAAGCTGTTTTTGGGATATTGACCATATCATATGGTGAAAGGCTTTTCATAAGACCAACTTTAATAAAATTATGACGAAATGGACCCATATACTTGCGAAAAAGATCGATTGACGTCCGGACGCGTCCTTATTGTTTCTTAACCTTTGCTTAAACCTACGCCAGAGTCGATCGAAAACCGACGCAAAATCAATCATTTTTTAAGCCTGTATATCACCTTTTCACACATTGCCAAAGATTTGGGCCCTACTACTAGATAAAAAACTATGTTCACTAGACAGGGCTTAAATCTTTGGCATAGTGTGAAGAAGGGTTATGTTTAGTTGACAATGGCAAAATAAATGTTGCCTGACATAGAAAATATATTTAGTTTATTGTAGAAAATTACAAATCAATAACAATGGGAATGAAATTGTTGGCTGAAATCACTCGAAAATCTATTAAAAAAACTTTTTCGAAATAGCCTATCATTAAGGTTGAAAAATTATTATTTCAAAATTTACTAATTTGTAATTCTCTATTATAAACTATGAAAATTTCTCTGGCAAGCACAACTTATTTTAGTTATTAAATATTAATGGAATGATTTCCCACATGTATTATTTTTTTTGCATTTGATACAAAATATTTATACTATTGCTTTGAAAATAAATAGAATAAACTAACCAGTTATTGGGCACATTTTTCTAAGTTATCTGACATATTTATACCGGTGCGCAATTTTCAAAGAAAAAGACAGGTTAAATATTACCGCCGATAATATTAAACTACCAAAAATCTGATATAAAATTGATCAGTTCTCACAGCGCCAAACCTATGTTTTATAAAAAAATCAATGAGAAATGAAACATTTCGAGAACAGTTGACTCAGTTAATTTAAGAGGGTGATCAAATATTGGTAGATTAATTCACTTTTCCAAACAGTGGTAAAGTTATAATCAATAAAAAAGATTAAAAAACATATTAATTTTCGTCTAATTACTTTATGCAAACGATGAGATTTTTTAAAACGTACAGGCAAACCTGATCATGCGTAAGTTATCTTTTACGTAGCGCTATTATCGGAAATGCTATGAGTTGTTTGCTACGCCCACACAAAAAGTAATCGCTCAATTATTGGTATTTCTGTATCATTTTTATTTTACATTTTCCAAGTTATTATGCCAATATTTTCCTAGATCCGGTTATTTTTTCAAAATTTGTCGAAATCGATTTTACCATGAAATATTATATTACGGCATTTCTTGAAATTGATTATGCCCAAAATATTAAATAATATTATTCGAAGATGCTTAATTCTAAACATCAAAAATTTTCACCGTTTAAAACGCAGTTTTTCCGACTGCATACGGGTGGAGATCCACATATATCCCGAAAAATGTTTTATATCAATGAAAATGGTTTGATTATAGTCACATTTATGAAGTCATTTCTAAAATTTAGAAAAATTGCCTCATAATAATGCCCTGAACGTCTTGATATTGTGAAATCTCAGAGAGAGTTAGGTTGATAACTTTCACGGCAAAGTATATTGAAATTTCAGTCTTTTTTGGCTATCAATAATATCTTATTATGCTCACCGAGATAGTGAAACTATGACGTCATGAGTGAAACGTCCTCAAAGTATAATCTTAGATACACTGGGTTAAAAGAAAGTCATGTGATAAAGTTGAGTTCATTAACCTCCTCACACCCAGAAACGAGAACTTCGCCTCACACTCAAAAGCCTATCTAAAGGCACTTTTTTGAGCGCTTATCACGAGCAAACTGGAAAAGATATCAATTTACTTATTTGTCACTGATTGAGATCAAGGATTAAATTAAGTAAATAACACGTAACATTTTCAAATTTCGAAGTTTGTGAACTTGATAACTGCGAGAGAAAAGAGAGGTTCACTCAACCATGGTATTTCTGAAAAACCATCCATTTTTTACAATGACATTTAAGTTAAAAATTTACAAGTGAAACTTTAGCTCTTAAAGCGGGTCTCAAATTTGAAATATGATATCTCGATCGATTACAAAAACAATTATTCATATCGCTGCGCGTCAAAATATATTGCAGTAAATGTGAAATAATATTGCTAATCAGCTGAAAACTCAAATCAGTACCACTCTTATGTTCTACATTTGATCGATTTGTCTTTGTTGGCTTAATAGTGGTTTAAATTGCCCTTCCAATTTTTCGAAAAATATTTTTTTTTAAATTTTTTAATTATTATTATCAGATTTCATAAAAATACTTGTGAAAAAATTATTCTTCGTATAGAGACTGCAGATAAAATTAACTTATATCAAAAGAATTCTCAAGTACTTTCCTAAAAACTGTCTTCCTCAGAATTTTGATGATATTATGTATCGTTTTTACACAATTAATTTTTTAGAAATTTTTGGCCAAAATCCTAAAAAAAAGAAAGGAAAAATAACTTTCGAACGGCTGATTGTATAAAATTTTCAACAATATTTTTGGAAATAAAATTGCAAACTCTATGACATATTTGAATTGTAGGTCTGTGACAATGTTTATTTCTGCGCCGTTTTGGCTCCGATATTTTTTTTGCGCTTTAGATAGTCAAAGAGTGTGAGGGGGTTAATTTAAGTACGACGAAATTTTTTAGTCTAAAAATGGGAAATGATAACTTATCACTTATTTGTAAAGTATACCGAAAAGGGCACGGTTATATAATATGTTGTTAATATATTTTTGATAAGCGGTTGACCCGCGTTTTAAGAGTTTTCAAGTGAATCTGTCAGATCTTCCCTAAAAAATGCGATCATTTTTTGAAACGCTAATCTCGTGAAGCTTAAATATAGGTTATTATCAATAAATCCTCAAATTTTAATCTGGAACTTATTTCGCCTTATTTACATTTTTGATCAATTCAAGATTAATTGCTCCGCGATCCATCTGGCTAGTTGACGTCTCAAATCTAACTTTTTTTATAAGATACCGACCGCAACCCCCTTAAACGAGACTTTGACGTTCGGAAATGATTATCCATCTAATTATATTAGCCTAAAAATTGACACGGTTTCAGCTATAAGATTTATATTTTTGAAGGTCAGGAATGAGTGAAAATATATGATGAGATCAGTCCGAATAAACATGATTTTTGCATTTTTTAACGAGATATTAAGCAGTGCAAAGGGTAATGAAAGGTTTAGCGATTCAAAATCGTGAGCTTTTTTCCGAACAAATGTTTAGTGAAAGATGCGTCAATTTTATCATAAAAATTTCAAGCTTTGTACATTGCGAACGCGAATGTCAAAATATATTCAGTTTTATTTTTGTTTTATTCTGTGACATAATTTTCATATACAGGGTGTACAGGTTTTTACCTTCTTTTTTCCCAAACTGGTTACAACTTGAATTTCGCCGTTTTGATTGGTTGTCAGAAGAAGTTCCTCAGATTTCAACCCATCAAAACGCGCGAAATCCAAGTGTAACCATTTGGAAAAAAGAAGCGGAAAACCTTCACACTCGTAAATAAAGTATAAAAAAAAGGGCAAACATGAAACATAAATACATCTAACCCATTATTAGCCATAAGAAATTGCCTAATCACAGGTGATTATAAACTGAAAAACTTTTATTTTTTTTGGTTTTCACGCTTATTTTTTCCGAAACACGGCACAATTGTTCCTTGAACACTCAACTACCATTTGTGGAAACCCACTTTTGCGAAAAAAATGGTTTTTACAGATGGTAATGGGTTTTCATTAAAAGGTGATGCGGTTTCATTACAGGGTAATGGGTTTCCATAACAGGGTAATGGGTTTCCATTACACGTTAATTTTGCTAAAAATTTATAAAGTTGTTTTAGCCATAAAATTATATTGTTTTTTGTTAATTTTTTTCTAAATTACATGATCAGGGAACAATATTAGTGCAGTGGGAACCCGAAAAACTTTTTAGAATATTTTTGAGCAAATAGAGCATCAAAAACAGAGTTAATTTTTCTCAAACATGAGTTGTTTTTGAAAAATTGTTTCCACAAATGGTTATGGGTTTCCAATGAAGCGTGATGGGTTTCAACTACAAAGTGGTGGGTTTCCATAACAAAGTGATGGGTTCCCATCACAAAAGGCTACAAGAATAAGTTAGTTAGTGTCAGGGACACGCGAAATTGAAAAGCGTAGGCTATGGCCATATTTTGTTCATATTGTCCTTATAGACACAAACCACAGTAATATTATTTTATCAATACAAATTTCGATTTTTTTTAATTCGACCAATTCAAGTTTTGAAAAATAACATGAAATATTCCGTGATAAAATTATCTTTCATAGAATTGAAGATGTCGAGATACTTATGGCAAATATCAGTTAAATAAATGTGAAAAAATAAATGTGAAAAAATAAATGTGAAAAAAAATCGAACAGAAACTATGAATAAATAAATTATTAAAATAAATTAAATAATTTAACTTTTTTCAGTCGAAATGAAATGGAGCGATCGCAATCTTCCGAGCCCGTGTAGATCAACCGAAAACTGCACTGAAAATTATATCTATCAATATAATTCTATAACAGGTAATCTAAGTATCTATTTGATCCGAAAATTGAAATTCCTATAGTTTCGGGATTATGCATTTTGGTCGACTTTTTGGAGTATCTTTCGTTTAAAAAATGCGTCGTACGAGTGAAATACAAATTCATTATAATTTTCATTTTTCATCAAAGTTTTTATTTTTGCATCGAAACGGGTTGGTTACCGTTGTATCAATTATCTGAATTTTTACTACATAAGATTTCTTACTGCTAACGTTTTTTTTTTAAATTTGATTTTTCATGCGTTTTCATGGTAAAAGATGGAAAAATAAAGGTCAAAAAAATGTATACTTCAGTGAAGTAACTTCACCCGTCCGCATAAAACACCTCAAAATGACCCTTTTATCTTGACCTTTTTTTCAAGTTTAGGTGTTGCATTAATAAAATTGACATGTTCCCGAGATCTATAATATTTTTCAAAACGGATGTTGAAAGGAATTTTTCGTGAATTTGAATTTTACTTTCAATCTGAAATAATAATTTTCCAGGAAAATGCGAGTTATGCAGCGATACGATATGTGGAAGCTGCTCTCAAGTCCCCAGATTTGGCGACATAAATTCCTGCTTGAAATCATGCCAAGTACCCGACGCCATTCGCCAATTCCGTTCAGTCAAAGTCAACTTTCTCTACGCACAGATGTACCCACAAATGTACAAATTAACAAATAATCTTCTTCAGGTTTGTTTAAGAAATATTTAAAGAAATTCCACAGAAATTAATTTTTTAGGTGGAAAAAAAACTTTTAATTAGACAAATTTAAAGTCTTATTTGGCTAAGAGTTCGGACCAGTGGTATCTTTCCTGCTTTTTAAAAAATTTATAACAATTTAACGGTGATTAAAAAATCCTTATTTTTATGGAACTTTTAAGAGTTAAACTGTAAATACCAAAAAGATTCTGTAATTTAATTTAAAAACTTTCTAATTTTTTGGAGAATTACGGGTCTCATGAAATTGAAAATGGTTTCATAAAACATTTTCTTTAACCAGCCTGGTACAGTTAGCATATTTGATTACACCACTTTCTCAAACGTCCTGACTGGTGGTGTATGTTTTATTCAGTCGGACTCTCTGAGTGACGATATTTATGAAAACTCGATTTTTTTAATGTCTGCTTAGCAGAACTGCTTACAGTGAAAACGAAATAACATTTTATTCAGTAATAAGTGTTTAACCCGTGTGAGCACAGAAAAAAAAGTTCCGCCAAAGCACCTTTATAAAGGTGACTGTTCGAGCGCGTATTACAGAAAGCCCAAGGTAGTTAGAGTTTCAATTTTTTTAACATAAGGAAGTTCAAACGATATTTTTTTGCATCCGACATTTGATATTCTGGAATTTTGATTTTTAGTTCTAGAAAATTTACTGATAAGAGCAAGGTACAGCATATCACGTGATACAAGCTCACAGTAGTGTTCACAAATTATTTTGGTATTGGAATCGATGCACAGGAATCTGACCTATGTCATCGTTTTTACTGATTTGATTACTATATAATCAATCAAAAATTATTTTTAAATAGGTTTAAAATTTTGAACAAAAAATCACAATTTTTCATAAAAAATGGTTATTTTCCCCTATAAAAGCAGATTAGTACACTTCTGATATTATTTTTGGGTCGATATACTAATCAAGTGACCTTGTGGACAATATTTAATTGCTCGATTTAATTTTTTAATAATTGAAATATTTTCGTGAAATACTTAAAATTGAAAATTTTGAAATATCANAATAGGTCGCATTTAATTTTTTTAGAGGTAAAAGATTGGAAAAAAATCTCAAAAAATCATCCCTCCGTAAAATTTGAACAAAATTTCCAAAAAAAAAATAAGTCACTTTTTTGAAATCCTTGCAAAATTTTTTATAATGTATTCGAAGGAGACAATTCTACGATGTTTTTTTTGCATATTTTAGATGATTTTAAATATGCAAACACCTTTATAAAGGTGCTGTGCTCACACGGGTTAATCCTTATTTTAAGATGACACGTTTCTTAGAAAATATCAAAATTGGAATGTTGAAAAAATAATTTTCTGGAGGTTGAATTTTGGAACTCATATCAAAGTTTCACCCGTGAATCGCTTAATAATTTAATTGAAGCCATAATAGTTACTTCATCTTCGTCAGATAATTATGGAACTCTAGAAAATTCAAAGAACGTCCAAAATCATAAAAACAAATAAAAACCATAAAGATTTGTCAATAAAGTTTTTTCTGGATTTATTCTAAATCATTTCCGCAATTTCCGTAGGATTTCCAAAATACCGGGAAGAAATTGAAAACTTTCAATTTTTCTCTCGTAAAAGACAACTATGGGTTAGCTGCGCACCGGGAGGCCGAAGGGCCAAACAAAAAGTTTTCATGAGTATTATTTGACCTCATGGAGGAGGGGGGGGCTAGGCTATTTAATTAATAATGAACAAAAAATTTTGCCAAATTGCAGCGCGAAGCAAAAATAATTTGGGTATTTTTACTGTCAAAAATGACGGTCGAAAGTTTTCACTGACTGTAGTAACGTCGCCTATATGTTTGTTCCGCGACTATCGACTATTTGGGCCTAAGAAATCCGATTATTTAACGTCATGTGCATACGTCTTGCGGGCTTGTAAGGACACCTCTTTTGCAGGAATAACATTCAGGCGGGAGTATAATTTCGCAGAAGACTTTCATTTTAATAGTAACAATTTAATCAATAGAACTGGAAAGATGGGTTGCTCCGCTTTCCTTCTCCGCCGATCAACTTACGCTCAGTTTATTCACCACCAAAGAAAAACTCGAAAAATTTTGGTAAATATAATCAAAATATTAAAGAAAATTAAAATCTTTGTCTAAAGTGCTAAGGGGCGTTTTGCTACGCATAACGAAAAATCGTTCGATCACAAATGGCTATGATATAGTGATGACAAAAGCAGAAGAAATTGGACAGCATTGGATAAAAGGCGACGGGTACACAACGAGGTTGAAAATTCAAATGAAACGAAAAAGATTTATTCAGCCAGGTTTAAGAACTTAAAATATTTCTTTGATGGCAGGTCATTGTTGCTAAATTTTTATATGACGGAAAAGGCGAAGTCAGCTGATGACTGTCAGCCCATCTTTTAAGTTTATAAATTTTTGATTATTTTAAAAATCAAATAAAATGCACTTGATAATGGTCATACGGTAATAACCATACGGTCCGTCAATATACGGCAATTTTCTCAAGTTGTCCTTGACAATTTTTTTTCTCCAAAATGTCCTGTCGTAAATTGACCTCAGCAAGCTGTTCTAAAGCTATTTCTGCCCATATTTTTAAAAATCTTATTTTTTTCTTTAAAATATAAGGCCCTTTTTAGCTAGATCAAGATTCACTTTAGAAAAATTCTATACAATTTCACTGAAAGGGGGTATTTTTAAACTCTCCTTTAATTTGCAAATTGTCTTGATATTTCTCAAATTTTGGCTGAAGCACATTTTTTTGTCTGTACCCATATTTAAAAAAAAATATATGTTTACAGATTCATGTAGATTGTCAAAAAGATTTTTATCGAAGTTGTCCTTATAGAGAGACGGACTTAATTCAAATGTGCAGGTTTTACCATATTTTTTTAAAGAGTGTTTTCTTCTACACAAAACCCCTGTACGTGTTTGAAATAAGTCAAAAAAATGCAGAAATAAGTCAGAATGACCGATGCTGATCGAATTTCAACTTATCTAAATTCTTCAAAATAAATTTAAATAAAATTCATTTTCATGATGAGCAGAAAAGTTGACACGAAATGCTGAAACCTGAAATTTCGCGATTTTTATCAATTAAATCCTTTCTTTTTTTTGAATAATTGCTTCATTCACAAATTAATTCATCGCCTTAA
>SCLH01000064.1:269510-355058 GCA_004367855.1 Oikopleura vanhoeffeni | reverse complement strand
TGTCGAGAAAAAACCAAGCTGAAATTAGGAAAATCTTTGTAAAGCCGGCTAAAATTTCGGAAAATAAAATTCCTTTTTTTAATTTCCCGTCATTCTTAAAGCTTGTCGATACCGTATATGGATAGGGGCAAACGCGCAAAAAATCAGTACCGACAAAAGAGTCCTGATGAATCGGAAAAGATAGGACCAAAGGACAGTTTTTGACGGAAGGAAAATTTTGCTGAAATATTTTTTGATCAGACCACTTGGTGGGCGCTGTTTCGAGCGGTCAAAGTTTTCTTTTCAAAAATAAGGCAAATGTTGTATCGATATTTTTTCATCGATTAGTATTTTTTTCGGATTCAGAAAAAAAATTCACTGCTTTAGATTGACATCTCACAAATTTTTGCCCGAAAAATACAACGGACGTAGCACCGAGAAAATGGAGGTCGCCAAAAAAGACACATAAAATCAAAATTTCATCAAATTAGTAATTTTGAGATATGCAAAAAGATGCGCCCAATCACGATTTTCTGGAAACCGTTATTAGCAACTATAAAGGCTCAGATTGATCACAGGTGGTGCTAGGACGCGATTTATGATCTTCCGTGTGGTGTAAACCAACACCAGCGTATTATTGCATTCATAGGAAAATTCAATATAATAAAAATAAAACCGACTGCCCATACACCAGGACACCAGAAATTCTCCTCTGACAGATTGCATTTCTTTTTTAAATTCTCGAACAGCGGCAACAAAAAATTCTGAAATTTGGCTGGCTGCTCGCATTTGCGCTCGAACAAATCACAAACTGCAGCTCAAACACGTCACATTTTACCCCGAAAATGAACACCGCAAGTCAAAACGACACACTGGAAAAACGAAATTATTAAAAATTTTTCAAACATCAAAAAATGGGTATTTAGGGTACCCAGAATGACGAAAAATTATCAATTTTCGTTATAACAAATGTGGTCAAGCATTTATAATAAAGTCAACATAAAGAATAAATGAAACGCACATAAGGTAGAGGAAGGTTTCTGAAGATTCACTTTTTATATTTAGAAAAAAACTAATTCGAAATTTTGCTGGCTGCCTGATTGGTTCGAAAAATAAAATTGCTCAAAGTGCACTTTTTGACCCCGGGAAATAAACGCAAGGTCAATACGCTTGAAAACAAAACTGATTTAAAATCTCAAAACATCAAAAAAATGGGTATTTAGGGTGACCTCAACCAGGAAATGACCGGATAATGATTTTTTGTAATTTAAATATGTTTAAAAAATGGGGTTCAAAATCGGAAAGCCGATAAAAAGAGGGGTTTAATTGCTTATTTGGATTTGTTAAAAAAATGGGTCCCAAAATCGGCCGAAGGCAGATAAAAAAGGGGTTAACCGTGGTTTCCAATTTCAATTTGTGTTAAATAATGGGTCCAAATCGGCCGTGTAGGCTGATCTCAAAAAAGGGTTATGTTTTCAATTGAATTTGTTGAAAAATGGGTCAAAATATGGCCGAATGCCGAAAAAAAGGGGTTTATCAGTGTGTCAATCTTTGAATTTTGTCGTAAAAATAGATTCCAAAATCCGGCCGAAGGACCGATAAAAAGAGGGTTATGTTTTCAACATTAAAATTCTTCGTTTAAAAAATTGGGTCCAAATCTGGCCGAAGGCGAATCAAAAGGGGGTTAAATGTTATGAATTTGTTAAAAAATGAGCCCAAATCCGCCGAAGGCCGAGACCATACAAAGAAACGGGCTTTATCTTTTTAATATTAAATATGTTTAAAAGAATGGGTCCAAATACGCGAAGGCCGATCAAAAGGGCGGTTTAATCTGTTTTTGAATTTGTTAAAAAAGAGAGCCAACAATCGCCGCAACGGCCGATACAAAGACGGACGTTTATGCTTTTAATTTAATATTGTATAAAAAAAGGTCAAATCGGCCGAAGGCCGATAAAAGGGGTTATTGGTATTTTAATTTAAATTTGTTCAAAAATCCCGAGCCGATGAATGCGCGCCGGTTTCATTGTACTTTAATTGGAAAATTGCTGTTACCAAAATGACGCGCCAAAATCTCCGCCCCGAAGGTCTGATAAAGCAGGTCGGGATCTTATATTTATGAATTTTATTGAAAATTGCAGATAAACGAAGCCTTGTATTAGGACTTTCCGCGATAAGGTTGCCTCCCCTGTAATAAGGATGGATTATTCATTTTTTTTTACCACAAAAAAAAAATCAAATAAGACAAAATTTAGACGAAGCAGCCGAAAAAAATTTATTTTCGTAAAAAAAAAAATTGAATTATGTTTCCTATTTGTGGCGTGATAAATCAAAGCATACTATCCATCTTTTCAAAAACATGGTATCAGCATATTATCTGTCAAGATTTTAAATCCAAATATTTAAAATATAATTAAGGCCAGTCTTATTAGTGACAAAAGTTAAACAAACAATTTGCCTAAGTACAGTTTCAAAAATCTGTTAATAAAAACTATCTTCTTGAAGGATAAAAAAAACTGTATATTGAGAACAAAAAATGTATTCGATCAACGCCATCGCCTCAACACCAATAAAAAGAGGACAAACTCAGTTTTTCGGCCGTGCTGTATTTGTTGGGCTTCGATTACCGGACCGGGATACTAAAACTAAACTTAAAGCTTCAGCTAGATTTTGCAGCAGCTGACAAGACTTTGATCGTCGTATTTTGTCCAGATGGGCGTGAAATACAATATTTTATAAATGCTCAATCATTTCATCCGACGGAAAATCATAATAGTACACACCATTCACGATCTGAAAAAAATTGAACCTGCCTTATTAAAATTGAACAAGACTGCAGCTCACATTTCTGTTGAACTATTAAATAAGTGAGACGCAGAACTGCAGGATCTTACGTGATTGCGAAGAGAAACATTGAGGGGGAATTGAAAATGGGATACAAAAGGCATGGCTAAGAAAATGTTAAATTCGTTGAAGAACTAGAACGATACTATCTAATTCTTTACAGGAAATTGAACAATTTCCTTCAAATTGATATTCGCTGAATACTAAAGTTTTTATTTTTTTTCGAATTGTTTTAGGAGAAATCACTGAGAGAAAAAACAATTCTGTAAGTATAGTTTTTCAAAGTAAATTTCACCTTGGCGTGTTTCCGTTTCCGGGATCAAAGTGACGTTTGACGCAACTTTTATTTTCGACCCATCAGCAGACCAGAAAAATTTTGGAGAATTTTTTTTTTTCGACAAATTATACAAAAATAGAATCTTCAGAAAATTCGAGACCTTACATTTCGAATTTAATGTTAAATATGAAAACATAACACCCCTTTAAATTCGGCCTTGCGACGATTTTTGGAGCCGCTTTTTTTTAACAAATTTAAATTTGCAAGACAAAACCCCTTTTTATCGGTCCTTCCGCCGATATTTGACCATATTTTTAAACAAACTATAAATATACCACATAATACCCCTTTACGGCCTGGCCGATTGACCATTTATTTCAACAAATTTAAAATTTCAAAAGCATAAACCCTCTTTTATCGGCCTTTCGGCACAATTTTTGGGCTCATTTTTGTTAAACAAATCCAAATTAAAAACATAAACCCCCTTTTTATCGGGCCTACGGCGATTTTGAACCAACTTTTCTTAAAACAATTTAAATAAAAAAACAGATTTTCGTCATTCTGATGTAGTACCCTAAATACCCATATTTTTGATGTTTGAAATAATTTTAAAAGTATTTTCCAGTCGAATTGACCCTTGCGGTTTCCATTTCGAATCGAAAGTGACTTTTGAGCAATTATTTCCGATTTTCGACCATCAGCACCAGCAAGAATTTTGGACAATTTTTATCTCGGGAAACTATACAAAGATTATATCTTCTGAGAATTTCGACCGTTATGGGTCTGCGTTCATTTATCTTCACTGTTGACTTTTTTCTATAAATTGCTAACACTTAATTTTGTATGAACGAAAATTGATAAATCTTTCGTCATTCCTGAGATACCCTAAATACCCATTTCTTTGGAATGTTTTGGAAAATTTTAAAGTATGTTTTCCACGTCAAATTTTACGGTGCTTTCGAACAGAAATTTTTGACAATTTCAACAAATTTGTTAGGGATTGTGAAAAACCACCTAAATAAAAATATCTTTAAATATTTATTTCCTATGTGAATTGACCAAAATTTTAAGGCCTCACTGTAGAGTAAAATATAGTCGTGGCAGATGTGTCCGTAAAGCGTTTTTTTTCATTTTATAGCTTCTTTTGTTAAAAAATATTTTTTTAGATACTAGTCCGACCCAAAGGAGTTTTGCGATTTGACGGAGAAGTGCTCATTGTTATTTCAAATTTAATTCACCGAATGAACAAGAATCCAGATCAAAGTATTTCTGATGAGTCCAAAACCGTCGTTTTCAAACTTTCTCAGCAGCTCTCTCTAAATAACAAAATAAATTTTGCCGAATACGAAGAAGTTCTCCTAGGTAAATTATTATTTATGAATAAGTAGTGCTGAAATCCGGTAATATATTTTTTAAGCCTCTAAGATGACCGTGTAAAATAATTTGACTGAGATATTTTCGATAATTATAGTCTATAATTTATAAACTCAGAATTTCAAGGTAATTCGAAACTTCATTTTTTTATAGATCGTCAAACCTTGATAAATTATTATTATATTATATAAACATATCGAAATACAGTATGTAAAAAAATTGTTCGAGACCAAGAAAGGAAATATCTCTGGATCAAAACCTATAATTGGCAGGAGAATTACTTTCAATCCAGAGGAAATTGGAGCTTTTGGTCTCGAACAATTTTTTACATACTGTACATATATTTTACATACTGTATATATTCGAGATCAGTGGCTTTAAAATCTAATAAAAAAATCATAAAAATAATGAATTTTGATTGGTTCAAATTTTGACCAATCTCAAGCACACTTTTATGTTTTTCATTTTCACAAAAGTCTCATTTTGTTTTTAATTTTCAATAAATATCTAACGTGAGAAATTAAGTTTGAACCCGATAGATATCACTATACCAAAATTCGTCATTTTAAGTCGTTTTAACGCTTTTGAAACATCGAAAAAAGGAAATATTGATAATAAAATTATTTTGCAATACATTTGTAAAATATCAGTGTGTAAAACTCTATTTACAAATTCCTCAACATAATCAATTATCATTGGTTCAAATTTCGACCAATTTGAATCGAAAATTGAATAAACTTTGATTTTCATCTTTTTTTTTCATTCCAAATATATCCAATAAGACGATTTGAAATAAGAAATTTCAAAACTCAGAATGGGTACGAGTGTTTTAACGGCATCTTGTAGAGAATTTCTGGCATTTAAGACCTAAGATTGTTATTTAATGAAAAGATTTCCGAACAAAAACGATTTTAAGGTATTGTCGGATTTTACAGGTAAATTATCAAGTTCTAGCAAGCGTAGGAGTCAGAGTGATTTATTTGCAGTGAAATTTAAAGCGTTTTCGCTACCCATTTTTAATTAAGGACGCGTACCAATATTGACCATCTAATTAACGTAAATTCAAGTTCAATTCAAGTCATGCGTATAGATTAGTAGTACCCCAAGAAGGGGGAAGGGTCACTTCCTAAGAAGGTATAGAACATGTCAATAATGTACGAAGGCGAGAGAGAAAACTGTCACACCAAGTCACTCAAGTTCATCGAAAGATTTTAATACCCAAAAGGATATGAAGCGTGAGTGCTATGAAGATAGCAACTATGGGCAAGAATTACTGAAAGGTGCTAGAGAGCCATAACTTTTTGCTCTCTATTTTTGCTCTTAGCGACCTTTAGTACATTATTACCCATAGTTGCTAATAGTGCATAGAAAGTCGAACCTTCATTCTTTTGGGGTAACTAATCTATACATGAAATTGAGACTTGGAGTGACCATTGTCTCTATCTCTCTAGTACCATTATGACCTTTTAATATCGTCCATAGAAAGGCGACCGTCAGATTCTTTGGCGAGTTACTCTTGCGAGACTGGAGATTGACCTTGAACTTTGACGGTCATTAGGAAGGTGCTAATATGTGTCGACTCAATTAAACAACGGTACAAAAAACGCAATGTCACTGGGGCAAAAAATAGCTTTCTAGACTTCAAACGCTTCGCTAGAATGGATCACATTACCTGAAAATCACGAAAATTGACTAAATCCGATTTTTTTTGAAAATTAAAAAAAAAAATCCTACTCTTAAAGACAGAAAAAATCTTTACAAATAGTTAAAAACACGCTAACCATTTTGGTTTTGAAATTTCTTATTTCAAATCGTCTAAAAGTAAGACTCAAATAACGCTCAACAGATAAATTCGACCACCATTTGGTGAAAATTTTTACTGGCTGTAAACAATTTATTTTCTTTGCTATCAATTAATTCAACTTTTAAGCAATTTCTCAAGCTTTCCGGATCACAAAATATTGAGATGTTGCTAACTTCGGGCAGCCTAGGTTGCGTGATTAATTTTACAAAAAATTGAATTTTTAGAACTATTGTCATCGTGTGCATGGCCTGGATTTTTGGAATCTGAAGATTTTATCCAATTTTGCCAGTGGAAATGTCTAGAACTTAGTCTTGACATTAATTTGAATACTTTTACAAATTACTCGATTATTGGAACTGGATCGATGGGCAAAGTATACAGAGTTATCAAGAAAGACACAAATAAAACATTTGTCACGAGCTTCAAAATTAAATATATTTTTTGATAATTTTTGCTCTCTAGTGCTAAAAATTTTCGAAAAACGAAACTACGTTTCAATTTCTATTTCATAAATTGTACACAAAAAATCGAATAAAAATGTACTGTTATTTTGAAGTTGAATTAAATTCTGCAGAAAAAAAATTATTACTATTTTGTTTTGTAATTTTTCATGAAAAATAAAATTTATAATTTTTTTGTATGAACAATTTCTAAATTTACACGGGAAATTTCAAGGAAATTAATTAAAAATGAGTCTAATCGGATGTTTTTCGTAAAACTTTATTGATGCAAATCCATGATGGAACAAATACGAAAAGGACATTTTTTTGAAAAAAATACCAAATTTTTGTCACGTGATTATCAGGTGATACATAAGCGTTAACATATAATTTTGAGACCAAATGTAATTTTTCGCCTTTTTCACTCTGCGCTAGAGGCATAGTTGTTTTTTGTGTTCTGCAAGATTTAAAACGAAAAATTTTTGATAAAATTTGAGAATTATAAATAAAGTGCTCTGAGTGCTAAAGCACTCTTTTTATTTCATCTCAACTAGTGAACTTTTTCGAAGGTTCAGATATAAATATCATAAATAACCTAATGTATACAAAAATATATGATTTTATAAAGCTCTCAAAAAGCACTTAAAATTGTGAATATCAAAAATAAGGATGAAGAAAATAATATATTGGATTATTTCGATCTCCTGATGGCGATTGCTGAAGATAAAGATCAAAAGAACAAATTTATTTCTCAAGTTTATTTTATCTTTCCACATTTTAATTTATTATTTTTTGACAAAAGTTGTCAAATAATCGATCATAATGTCGCACATTCCATCGAATTCATACATAATTTATTTTTGGTGACTTTAAGTGTTTTAGGAAATAATGTACATAAGTACACTGCCAAAATTCCCCGTCACATTATCAAATATTCATAAAAGATCGGACTATATAAACAAAATATGTCCATGGCGCAGTTTTCACACCTTTTTGGGGCATCCCCCCACATAGTCTCGCCCACATATTATAAACGTCCTAAACAACAATACAATTTTGAGAGGCTTGAAAGGTCTTCCCCCACGTGGGCTTGCCCACATCTGACACACCTAAGGGGGCTTGGGGGGTTTCCTCCCACATATAATAAAATCTCCTAAACAACCATACAAAAGTTGTCAAATAATCGATCATAATGTCGCACATTCCATCGAATTCATTCATAATTTATTTTGGGTGACTTTTAAGTGTTTTGGAAAATAATTTACATAAGTACACTGCCAAACCGTCGAAACGGTCAAGAAGGGCTACACGAGCATCTTTTTCGATATATCATAAAACAAAGCTTTATAAATTTTTGAATCTCCGAAATGCTCGCTTGATGAGTTGTTTTAGTGAGAAACCTGTTTTATTCAAATTAAATTATTTTCTCCAGAATATCAGTGGAAGACTTTTCACTGAAATTTCACTGAAATCATCATTTGAAATAACGTTTTATCATTTAAAATAACGCGTTATAATGCTTATTGTTTTAAAATGCCGATTTTCCCATCAAGAAACAAAAAGAATTTCTCTGATAATTTTTTTTCTCTCTGGAACATAATTGCTGAAATTTTATACATTTAACACACACAACCCTCTTAAATACAATCCTCTGTCAATTAAACTATTTGACAACTTGACAATAGCCCACGAATATGCTGATGGTGGAGATTTAGAAAATTTACATCTTCGCCGAGGAAATCTCAATTTGGACGAATTGTGTTTTTATGCTGCGGAAATAATAACTGGTCTAAAATTTCTGTTTTCAAAAAATATTTGCCATAGGTCAGTTTTTTGTATTTTATATATTTCTTAATTAACCATAAGAAATTCTCAAAAGTTTTATTCGGATATATATTTCAATTTTCTACCAAATGGTTTTCACCTTATCAATTTTGTATCATTTCTGTTGCGTACTTTCGAATGATTTTTAATATTAAATTATATCTTTATTAAATAAAGTTGATTTCTATAAAGCATATCCTTTTCCCAACCTAAGTTCATCTAAAAAATGCTTACTATATCCCGGCCCTACTTCTTAAATACACACTACGTTTCCCAATCAGGGCCGGGATATTAACAAAAGTGTGAATAGGGGGTATAGTGATTGCTTGAGTGATTACAGACCGATCAACTTTTGCGGTCTCAATATCAAACACCCTTGCATATACATGCATATACTCATACTCAAGACAATCACTTAGACAATATTAGTGGGATTCGAACACGCGCTAAAGAAATAGTAAGCATTTTTAGATGGACTTAGGTGGAGAAAAGGATATGGGAGAAGATACATTTTGAAGCTAGGAAAATGTTCCCATTTTGAGATTCTGGATTTATGGGTGATATTGTATATAACAATTTTGTTATTGTCCGATAAAATTAAAGAAAAAGTTACAGATAATTATTTTCAGTTTTTATCAAAAGCTTTAAATTTTGAATATGTCACCGTATATCCCTTTATTGCCCTCTCTCAAAGATTTGGGCAATAAAGGGATATGTCAAGGAAGACATGCAAAACCCCTAAACTGGTCATTAGATAAAATCTACTGTATGTATTTATATAAGATATTTACTACTGTNAGAATATTCATACCAATAATAAATAACCCAACAAGCCAATAGATATTTTCATAATGAGACCGCAAAATGGTCAAAAACAAAAATATAATTTCTTATTGCAAATTTCTAAAATTCATGATCGGATTTTAACTGCACAATTTATTTCAGACTAATTGCTCCGAAGTCTATTCTGTTATCTGGATCTGGACACTGTAAAATATCTCGTTTCCACCATGCTACAATGTCTGCTTCGAATTTAAGTGGAAACGTTGGTGAAATTGGATTTCAAGCTCCAGAAATATCTGAGAGTAATAAAGTTTTTTTATAAAAATAAAATTTATTTCAAAAAAATTAAGATGAAGTTTATGATATCAATTGTGACATGTTCTCGTTTGGATGTGTTTTATATCACATGTTTGTTGGAGAATCACCCATAATCACCGATCCCATTACGCAGCAAATTTCCTACAATTCTTCTTCGATTTGTTTTAAGGAAATTTTTGCAGATTTCTTAATAATAGAACACGAATTCTAGAAGATTTAAAAAAGCTTCATAACCAGTTAACTTGATCAAAAATATATAATAATTTTATAGATTCGCGAGTCATTTTATATATCCCTTTATATAAAAAAAACATTTAAATGATTTTCTGATACAAGAAATGGGGCCAATATCGCCGAATTTTCCGATATCGCCAAAATATGTTGGCGAAAAATTCCCGCGATATAGGCCCCAAGTACAAAGCGGGGGCCAATATCGCCTAAATTTCCTGGCAAAAAATAACACAAAATATAAACTTTATAATTTAAAATCCAAAATTTTTGGATACCTAATTTCTTTTGTGGAAAATTATAAAACGAAAAATAAAATTTTTGATAAATTTTCTCTGGGGTGGACAAATCATACAAGTTATACGTACGTTTAATTCGGCTATATTGGAATTACAGGGGTGCGGCGTATAGTTGTACGCGTATAGTTGGAACCCACGCAACAACCTACGTAAACCTCAGAAAAAACCTACGCATTTCAAAAATAAATTTATTCGTTCCTGGCGTGCGGCGTATAGTTGTAGNAAAAGAAGATTGCTGTAGGTTTAGTTTTAAACCGTTTTGGCCAAATATTTTTCGACCATTTTAAAGAGCTCAAAATTCCGCCCTCATTTTTCGTATTTTTGTTCGTCAAAGCTCAAAAATGGCTTCAAGTTCCCCGGCTAAAATGACATTTTTAGTCAAATTCCTATTTACACCAAATTTGTCATCACGAGCAGATTCTAGAACTGTTTCTGAAATTTTTATATTATGCTTAATTCTCAAGTTAAAAGTTCTATAAATTTATAAATAAGGTACAATTTAAAATCAAAATTGCTGTAGTTTTCGTTTAAACCGTTTCAGTCAAATATTTTTCGACCATTTTGAAGAGCTCAAAATTCCGCTCTCATTTTTTGTATTTTTTTCCGTCAAAGCTCAAAAATTGCCTTAAGTTCACCGGCTAAAATGACATTTTTGGTCAAATTCCTATGTACACCAAATTTGTCACCACGAGCAGATTCTAGAACTGTTTCTGAAATTTTAATATCTTGCTAAATTTTCAAGTTCTGATGCTTTTGATATTTTTCAATTGTGTGAAATTATATTCAATTTAATGATTCAGTCAATTAATTAGTAACAATTAAATAGATATTGTCTGTTTGATCAGTACTTTACTTTTACGTTACCACTCCTGCTGTTTTCGTGTGAACATGTTCGAAGTTATAAAATGGGATTTTAAGTTTTCGGAGTTGAGAAAGTAGAAGCGCAGCCTATTTTTCTCAGGAACTCACTGCTGCCTTTTGACCACTTCTGCCTTGAGCAAATTCTTTCGCAAAACACTCAACTTAATCCCTTTCGAGTTTTCAAAGCCCGCGGCGTCCCTTTTCTCTATTACAGTTCTCTCTTCCGTCATATAAGATATGAAGGAAATAAAAATGTGAAAATTAATTTTTTTATTTTTTATCTTCAATAAAAGTGTCCATTCTTCCAAACTTTTATATTTTGAATTTCTTAACATAACTAACTATCTGTAAAAATATTAGAAACCACTTTTCATTGGAACTCCATTTCCAACTAAACCCGATGTAAGAATGTTTTTTTAAAACAATATTTATAAACTTCAGACATTTTCGGGTGTTATCCGCTTATGAGTGGGTGAATCATTATCCACATGAAAACATTCCCTCAATATAAAAGTTTTTTTTCCTGAAAACTGACGAAAAACAGCTTTTTAGGAATTAAAATTGACCTTCAATTGCGTTTAAATATAAAAAAGTCCTGACTTTCGAAAGAAATGACGCCTATAACACCCAAAATTTTATTGAAATTTTTTTGCAAAATTTTTTCTTATTAAATTGCGTTCCAAATGGCACAAACCGGTGTCACAAGCAAGTGTTGTAAATTAAAACAAACAATATTCGCTTGACCATTTCATCGGTTGAAATACGGAAACCGAATAGATACCAGAAAATTCACAAGTGATTCGGCCTGATTTTTTATAGAGATTTCAAAAAACCTGTGATAAAAATTTTTGGACTTGATTTGCATAATATATTATAAATTTTCATAATATTTCGATAAAAGTTGACAAAAAATGACAAATAAACATTTTATGATTTTTCAAACAGCGGTCAGAAAATATGAGGACATGCGTGAAAAAAGTTAAAGTGGTTTTTTATTTTTTTATTAACAGATTTCAAAACCAAATCAGAAAAAATTTTGGACGAAAAATGCGTAAATATAGTGTGTCTGTATTCAAGTTGAACATCTGATCTGCCAATAGAATTTATTTTAAATTTCAAAAGGGCCCGATTTTCGATCAAATATTGCGTCAATCCGTCATTGAAACCCCTTATTATCGCTAATTTTAGACCACCGCTTTTAAGATCAAATTTCAACAAGGGTGATCAGCACCTTATACTTTTGAACCTACCTTCCCTTATGTACCTTTGTGCGTGTGCTTTTTTACAACGAAAATCAATATTAAAGCCATCAATACGGTTGACGCTTTGTAGATTTTTCATAGCTCATCCTAGTTTACGGGCCAAAATAGTTATTCCGATGATATTGAAACGAACTGTCGTCAGGTAAAACACAGATGTACCAGTCGCCGAATAGATCTTATACATCATCGTTTTAAAAGTTATTAACGAGTCGTTCTAAAAAATAATTATTTTTAATTATGCCATTGCGCTTGTCACAGGCCGACGCCCTGTGGATACGTCTACTGATAGACTTGGGCCTTTTTAAACGAGACACTTACGGATTACACCTTTTTTGATTAAAAAAAGCAATCCGTTCAAAAAAAATGAGTTAGGATGTCGAAGAATTTCGCAGGTACTCAATTGTACTATATAACGGATTAAGTTTCAAGTAGCGTCGAGACCAAAAGTATTTGTCAAAGAATTGAATTCATTTTGCCAAATTAATGCTCTAATGTATGAGCTATAAATTTAATTTTAATTAACTATAGCCTATACTTACTAAGCCCTTAATTTGGCAAAATGATCATATTCTCGACAAATTACTTTTGGTCTCGCGCTACTTGAAACTTAATCCGTTTATGTATAGCTTATAATACAACAAGCATTGTTGCAAACCACATAAAGTCTCGTCGCCACTCGAAACTCACGCTGATGACTATTAAGGGGGTAGGTGTCGTAATTTTTTGAGCCCCTTAAGAATTAATTTATGATAAATTAATATCGGTTATGACTAAAGTTGACCTAGGAATCTCATGCGTGCAATTATTTTTTTCAAAACAATCTAGAAACAAAATCTAGAATTTTCAAAATTCGAATATTTTTTGCTTAACCCGCAGAAAACCGGTATCCACCATGATATGAACATTTTTTATTGGTGAATATTGACCCACGAAAACGATGCATTGACATTAAATTATCGAAATGTCTAAATCGAATTCTAGAAATTTCAATTATTTTTAAGCCAAAAATGTTAAACCTAATATCGAATTTGACGCTGATTGGTTAAAAATTTTGATTAGCTGTTAGCCAATTTTTGATCAGTGAAATCTCAGCTTCAATTTGGTGGTACTTTTTGTTTCGATCAGACGACTTTTTTTTCGAACTTTTCATTTCCGGTTATTCATTTCATTTTCTCATCACTTTTACCGCATTGATATTTATCTGACCTTAGTCGAAAAATGGCTTCATTCTAAACATTCGCTAAAGAGATAGGATTGAAGTCGAAAAATGGCAAAAATCGGCGTTCAAGTGAAATTCTAGAAGAAAAAAAGTCAAAAATCGAAAATTCTTCTCAGCACTTTTTTGCTCTCATTTATTCGCTAGTATTCACACTTATTTGTGTAGATTTTGAGACGCTTTGTATGTGGGTCTAACAGAAGATAGATTTAAAAAAACCGTTAGGGCTCTAGAATAGACTCACCACCGGTGGTGTGATGTAACAAGATTGACTTTAAGATGTGTAATCGTTAGACGAAGGCTAGATCACAAACAAGTATCCTCAGAATTTTTACAACTGCCCTAGATTTTGTTCTGAGGCGTGATTGAAAGGTACCAGATTACGACACCTACCCCCTAAGGAACCCAAAATATATAAATTTTATACTAAATAATATTCATAATTTGCAAAAATGCAGCTTCTTATTGGCCCTTAGGGGGTAATATTGTTCAAAAAGTTCATATGGATCAAATTCTCAGGATAGTTCGTCAGTATAAGTTCATACGTGATAAATATCCGATCATATCACGTAATGACCTGAAACTTTAAAAGTAGTAGGATGTAACTTTTTGTGATGCTTTTTAAATGAGGAATAAGCGTAAATTAACAAGAAATAGGCTTGAAAACGCGTTTAGGTATCAATTTCATCAATTCAGCGTCCTAACCGAGGATATTATTTTCGCCAAAAATACCTAATTCTTCCAAAGTAACGCCCAAACGAGACTACCTCAGAGGGCGCTACGAGTTCAATAACATGTTTGCTTATTATATTTCTTTCTTTTTTCTGTAATTCTTGGCACAAAATCCAAGTGACTTACTACATTTAATAATAAGTTAATTACGTACGAAAGTCTTAAGAGAAGAAATTACAGGTAAGATACAGTGTATACGAAAACAATGGGGTTCATTTTTATTCAGTAGGAACAATTAGAACAACAATGAGTGAGTATCGAAATTCGAAACTGGCCTCATGAGTTCGAATTACAGAAATCGAAATAAATTTTAGTCATTTTTAGGTCATTTGGTTTGAAAATAAAATTTGTGAAAAAGATTTGACAAAAAAAGTTGTGAAATTTTTGTTTTGAATTTAAAATATAATACACTTTAAGATTGTACTCAAATTCCAAGGTCATGGGGCCATGACTCGATGGCTAGGGTCAGTACCGGAGATTTATCTTCAAAACTAAACCCTCAGCACTAATCTCTTCTAGTCTATATGGTTAACTTGTCTCAAAAAAAAGGATTCCGACCATGAAATTTTTTTGGAGCCACGCTGGTGGTCACCAGTGAGTATTAAAAAACAACCTTTTGGGCTTTGTAAGGCGCTTAAAGTTGAATTATTGATTAATTGTAGTTGCTATGACACGGATCGCGCCCCAAAACATTAAGCTATACATGCCAAAATTTTTTTTTGGTCATTTTGAAGGAATTTTGATGAACAAATGCCGTCGGCAGACGACCGAAACTCAAATTGATTTAGCTAACATTCTTTTCCGGTCGAATTTCATTGTCATAATTTAGGATTGAGCAGGCATCAGCACCTACTTCAATCGTCAATTTAAGCATAAAATACTATTTTACCAAATAAAAATTTTCTTAAATTTTTTCTCTTTTGTTCAAAAAATTCTCCTTAAAATTTTTCACCAGGTCACTCGATCACAAATCGTTAATAAATTAGTTAGTTTAAAGTCGATTGTACGCCCGGTACGGACCTACTCATGGCTCATGACTAGGGTCAGTTATCGGGAGGTTTTTCATGATTCATTTGTGATGCACCATGGTTATAAATCATAATCATATCATTTGATTGAGCACTTCGCGAATCTTTGTTTAAAATTATTTAGCTCCAGATAATGTCAATCAAGAAATATTGAAGAAAATTGAAGTAGAAAATGTGCGTTATTTTTTTATCCATATCGAAGATTATGCCTGAGTAGGTCTAAAAACGGACTTTTTTCTTGTGTCTGTAGAAAAGATAGAATGTCACGTACCAGGAGAAAGATAATTTTATTGCGATTCAAAAATAAAATTTGAAAAAATATTATTTGTGTCACTGTTGCCCATTGGTCTCACCCACTGTATATCCTTTTCCACCTCAAAAACGTTTACGTATCCTCATAGCGCGTGTTTGAATCCCACTGATGTTGTCTAAGTGATTGTCTTATGTGTTGCTGAGTGATTACACAACCGATTACATTTAGCAGTCCCATTATCAAGACCCTTGCCTATAATCATACTCAAGACAATCACTCAGACAACATTAGTGGGATTTGAACACGCGCTATAGAGATAGTAAACGTTTTTGAGGATGGAGTTTCCGTTGGGAAAAGGATATATGACTCAATTAGAGACAAACAAGATTATTGCTTTTGGAAGCAGTTATTGCCTATTCTCAGAATGGGCCCCAAATCTTTAAGGGGGTTTATAGCAAAATGAAGTTTTTGAATCGCTTATTTCTCTCGGCATAGACATAGGAAGCTGACTAAAACATTCTGATAAGTTAGTTCGTCATCTCGGAAGACGTTTTAAATTATATTTTTAAGATAGTATGTTGAACCACCGGTAAATGAGGTTAACCAGGAGCAAAAAAAATTTTTTTCGTCTTATTAGGAAAGTTTCAAATTTGACATTATCTGCGAAATTTCAAAAGCGGAAAACATTGTTGTCGATTTTTTTAATTTCCTCACTAAAAAGGTATCAAAGCTGGCGGAAAAGACTGTTTTTTGCTATTTTGGCCACGGAAAGTGTTATTTTTCTTCATGCTACATGGCAAACTATTTTTCCGTGCACTATAGTTTTTTGTAATAATGTCAAACAAAATTTTTGTGTCTCATTTAACGATTTCATTTTTAACTCCCAGGAGTACGATTTGAAAATTTATTTTTGACATCCATTCGTCCAATCAGTTTTATTTAGACCAAACGATTCGTAAGTTGTATGTTTTCTGAAAACGGTATTATAACTATGACCAAATATTAACCGTTATATGCGCTATAGCAGAAAAGATTTTTCATGTTTCGACCTGAGAAAAATTTTAATATTTTCCAAAAATTTTTAAATTTTTCCAAAATTTTGGTAATTTTTGAGTTTTTATAATTAAGAAAAGCCACGTTGAGTTCAAAAATCAGACTCTAGCTCTTTTAGTTCAAAAGTATAGCGACTTGCCTATAGTCTATAGCTATAGAACCTATATACTCAAATAGCTTGTTTCAAATGTTATGAAAAAATTCCAGAGATGTTGAATTTTTATTTCTTTATATACATTGTAATTAAACATCTACGTGGAGATCTAAAATTCAGTCAAAATAATTTTTAGTTCAAAAGATTTGGCTGCCTATAGAACCCCCTTAAATAACCCCAAATTTTAAAACAAGAGTACTACATGTAATAAAAAGACTAAATTTATTATTTCGAATCCTCATCATAGAAGGCTGCGACCTCCGACAGTTGGAGTTCAACTAAAAAGTGTTATTTAATTCATTTCGAACCTTTTTTTATAGATTCTTTGAGTTCAATCTTTTTTATAATTTCACTATTGTATCGAAATACTAACCAATAAAAACTACCGATGATTTTGATCTTAAAGCAGGCTTCCAAAAGGGATAGGAATTAGAAGGGATAAACCAAGGGGATAGAGGTGGGAAAGGATGGAAAATTCAGACCCATAGAGGGATCGGATGGAAAACCCATTCTACCTTTATCCTTTTTTTCTATCCCTATTCCCCATAATTTAAAAAATTTCACCTCAATATATCCCTAACTATTATATAATTAATTAAACCAATTTTCACTTCACTTCGGTAAAACCGAAAATGATGAGTCATCGAAAATACCGCCAAATTTTTTTTGACATTAGTTCACCCTCAATATATACCTCCTGATATTAATATAAAGAATTTAAGACAATTTTTAAACTGCTACTTCCGGTCACACCGGAGGTAATGAGTCATTGAAAATGTTCAACAAGTTTTGACAAATTGAGCTGGTACACAATATTATCGCCTTATCTACGGAATTTCACGTAAATATCTCCGATTTTGAGTCTGTATCTTAATTTTATTTCGTATTTACAGAAACGGGATAAAAAGGATAGCCTATCCCGAGAATAAAAAAGAGGATAATCCTATCCCATCCATCCCATCCCGCGGGATAGGTAAAAAGGGATAAGAACAAACGGGTAGGGATGGGAAAATCGGCCGGGAATGCCCGGATTGCAAAAATTGGGTTGTCAAATAAACTACGTGTTTGATTTTGATGGTCAAATAATGACTGAATGACAGATAACCTAATAATGGATCATAGATTTGCAAGATTATCGCATTGCTAGAATTCCTTACTTTTTGACGATAGTGTTCACTCAAATAGCGTTTAATACTAGGCAATTCTTGGCAATTGTGATGGTCATGCACTTGAATTTATGATTTCACATACACAGTACAGTTTTGGTTATCTGTACTCAGTTTCTACAAAAATATTCCACTGTAGTTACTTCTGTATTTCTGATCGTCAAAAAACGGAATGTGTTCGAATGCTTGTGACCACATGTTCTGGTCTCATTTTTGATTTCGGGAGATACTTTATTCTGAGTTTCAACTATCCTGCTGAAGGTCTCAAATTATTTTGACTCAAACATAGCTTAAGGTCAATAAGAGTGTTAAGTCTATTAAATTTTGGCTATTCGCCTTCAAAAGTCTGAAACGCTTTACATTTGCGCCATTTTTTGATTTAATTTTTTCTAAATACGTCTGGTCCATTTTCCTGAGAACTAATAAGCAATGGCTTATTGAGTATTTTTAATTCATAGATAGCCTAAAAAAAGTTTATAAGTTTTTAAATTTTATGAGTTTTATTTTGTACCAAAAAGTTCAAAGTTCATTTTTGTAAATTGGTCCTTTGGTTTTTAACCACCCACGATTTCTTCACTAAGCCATAGATATTAGTTTACATTCCTAACTTTGATGTCCCATAATCTGACAGTTGTTTCGTTGCCTGCGTAATAAATTCCCTATAAAGCTACCGGCAGGACCAAATGGAAATTTTATCTAGCCAGTCAAGAGCAAATAATACATCAAATCATAAAATAAAATTATAAAAAACATTTGGTTGTCCGTGATCGAAATATAGGGTATTTTTCGTATTTCAGTATTAACGATAAAACAACCCAAATGACAACAAAAGAATTTTCGAAAATTTTTGCGTTTTTTTTCCGATTTTTTTAAGTTTTTTCTCAAAATTATGTTCAAAACTTTCTCTTCGGTGTTTCCCCAGCTTTGATTTGAACCTACTTTTGAAAAATCGAAACACATTCTTTCGAAAAAATTTTCACGTGACCTTGAAAAAAATCAATTTGTGTTTGGGATCGAATTTTGAAATTTAACTAGGAGGAGAGTAGATTTCTTGATGACTAAAGTTCNATAGAATTTATTTTAAATTTCAAAAGGGCCCGATTTTCGATCAAATATTGCGTCAATCCGTCATTGAAACCCCTTATTATCGCTAAATTATTCATGACCACCCTTTTAATCAAATTTCACAGGGTTGATCAGCACCTTAACTTTTTGAACCAAAATCAAATATATAAAGCCATTCAATACAGGTTACGCTTGTAGATTTTTCAATACTACATCTCTAGTTAACGGCCAAAATAAGTTATTCCCGATGATATTGTAACAACTGTCGTCAGTAAAAACTACAGATGTAACCAGTCCCGAATAATTCTATACATCATCGTTTTAAAAGTTAATTAAGAGTCGTTCTAAAAAAAAGATATTTTAATTATGCATGCGCTTGTCACAGGCCGACTTGCCCTGTGGATACAGTCTGACTGATAGACTTGGGCCGTTTTAAACGAACACTTACGGATACACCCTTTTTTGATTAAAAAAAGCAACTCCGTTCAAAAAAAAGAGTTAGGATGTCGAAGAATTTCGCAGGTACTCAAATTGTACTATAAACGGATTAAGTTTCAAGTAGCGTCGAGACCAAAAGTAATTTGTCAAGAATTGAGTTCATTTTGCCAAATTAATGGCCTCTAAGTTATAGGCTATAAATTTAATTTTAATTAACTATAGCCTATAACTACTAAGCCCTTAATTTGGCAAAATGAACTCAATTCTCGACAAATTACTTTTGGTCTCGACGCTACTTGAAACTTAATCCGTTTATTGTTATAGCTTATAATACAACAAGCATTGTTGCAAACCACATAAAGTCTCGTCGCCACTCGAAACTCACGCTGCATGAACTATTAAGGGGAGTAGGTCGTCCGTAATTTTGGTTGACCCGCTTGAGTAGAATTAATTTATGATAATTAATATTCGGTTATGACTAAAGTTGACCTAGGTCTCATGGTGGCAATTATTTTTTTCAAAACAATCTAGAAAAAAATCTAGAATTTTCAAAATTCGAATATTTTTTGCTTAACCCGGCAGAAACCGGTATTCCACCATGATATGAACATTTTTTATTGGTGAATATGACCCACGAAACGATGCATTGACATTTAAATTATCGAAATGTCTAAATCGAATTCTAGAAATTTCATTATTTTTAAGCCAAAATGTTAAACCTAATTATCGAATTTGACGCTGATTGGTTAAAAATTTTGATTAGTTGTTAGCCAATTTTTATCAGGTGAAATCTCAGCTTCAAGTTGGTGGTACTTTTTTGTTTCGATCAGACGAACTTTTTTTTCGAACTTTTCATTTCCGGTTCACTTTCATTTCATTTTCTCATCACTTTTACCGCATTATATTTAAATCTGACCTTAGTCGAAAAATGGCTTCATTCTAAACATTCGTCTCAAAGAAGATAGGATTTGAAGTCGAAAAATGGCAAAAATCGGCGTTCAAGTGAAATTCTAGAAGAAAAAAAGTCAAAAATCGAAAAAAATTCTTCTCACACTTGTTTTGCTTTCATTTATTCGCTAGTATTTCTACACTTATTTGTGTAGATTTTGAGACGCTTTGTAGTGGGGTCTAAAGAAGATAGATTTAAAAAAACCGTTAGGGCTCTAGATAAGACTCACCACTCCGGTGGTGTGATGTAACAAGATTGACTTTAAGATGTGTAATCGTTAGACGAAGGCTAGAATCACAAACAAGTATCCTCAGAATTTTTACAACTGCCCTAGTAATTTTTGTTCTGAGGCGTGATTGAAAGGTACCAGATTACGACACCTACCCCCTAAGGAACCCAAAATATATAAATTTTATACTAAAAATATTCATAATTTGAAAAATGCGGCTTCTTATTGCCCTTAGGGGGTAATTATTGTTCAAAAAGTTCTATGGATCAAATTCTCAGGATAGTTCGTCAGTATAAGTTATACGGATTAAATATCCGATCATATCACGTAATGACCTCAAACTTTAAAAGTAGTAGGATGTAACTTTTTGTGATGCTTTTTAAATGAGGAAATAAGCTTAAATTAACAAGAAATAGGCTTGAAAACGCGTTTATGTATCAAATTTCATCAATTCACGTCCTAAATCGAGGATTATTTTCGCCAAAAATACCTAAATTCTTCCAAAGTAACGCCCAAACCGAGACTACCTCAGAGGGCGCACGAGTTCAATAACATGTTTTGCTTATTATATTTCTTTCTTTTTTCTGTAATTCTTGGCACAAAATCCAACAAGTGATTACTACATATTAAAATAAGTTAAATTACGTACGAAAGTTTAAGAGAAGAAATTACAGGTAAGATACAGTGTATACGAAAACAATGGGGGTTCATTTTTATTCAGTAGGAACAATAGAACAACAATGAGTGAGTATCGAAATTCGAAACTGGCCTCATGAGGTTCGAATTACAGAAATCGAAATAAAATTTTAGTCATTTTTAGGTCATTTTGGTTTGAAAATAAAATTGTGAAAAAAGATTTGACAAAAAAAAGTTGTGAAATTTTTGTTTTGAATTTAAAATATAATACACTTAAAATTGTACTCAAAATTTTCCAAGGTCATGGGCCATGACTCATGGCTAGGGTCAGTACCGGGAGATTTATCTTCAAAACTAAACCCCTCAGCACTAATTCTTCTAGTTTATATGGTTAAACTGTCTCAAAAAAAAGGATTCCGACCATGAAATTTTTTTTGGAGCCACCTGGTCGGTCAACCAGCCTTTCCCTGGAGTATTAAAAAACAACCTTTTGGGCTTTGTAAGGCGCTTTAAAGGTTGAATTATTATTAATGTTATGTTGCTATGACACGGATCGCGCCCCAAAACATTAAGCTATACATGCCAAAATTTTTTTTTGGTCATTTTGAAGGAATTTTTGATGAGACAAATGCCGTCGGTCACAGACGACCGAAACTCAATTGATTTAGCTAACATTCTTTCCGGTCGAATTTCATTGTCATAATTTTAGGATTGAGCAGGCATGCAGCATCCTACTTTCAATCGTCAATTTAAAGCATAAAATACTATTTTACCAAATAAAAAATTTTCTTAAATTTTTTTCTCTTTTTTCAAAAAATTCTCCTTAAAATTCTTCACCAGTCACCGATCACAAATCGTTAATAAATTACTTAGGTTAAAAGTCGATTGGACGCCCGGTACGGACCCTACTCATGGCTCATGACTAGGGTCAGTATCGGGAGGTTTTTCATGATTCATTTGTGATGCACCATGGTTATAAATCATAATTCTAAGTATCATTTGATTGAGCACTTCGCGAATCTTTGTTTAAAATTATTTAGCTCCAGATAATGTCAAACAAGAAATATTGAGAAAATTGAAGTAGAAAATGGTTATTTTTTTATCCATATCGAAGATTATGCCTGAGTAGGTCTAAAAACGGACTTTTTTCTTGTGTCTGTAGAAAAGATAGAAATGTCACGTCATGTCACGTACCAGGAGAAAGATAATTTTATTGCGATTCCAAAAATAAAATTGAAAAAATATTTGTGTCACTGTTGCCCATTGGTCTCACCCACTGTATATCCTTTTCCACCTCAAAAACGTTTACTATCTCTATAGCGCGTGTTTGAATCCCACTGATGTTGTCTAAGTGATTGTCTTAGTGATTGCCTGAGTGATTACACACCGATTACATTTAGCAGTCCCATTATCAAGACCCTTGCCTATAATCATACTCAAGACAATCACTCAGACAACATTAGTGGGATTTGAACACGCGCTATAGAGATAGTAAACGTTTTTGAGATGGAGTTCCGTTGGGAAAAGGATATATGACTCAATTAGAGACAAACAAGAGTTATTGCTTTTGGAGCAGTTATTGCCTATTTCTCAAGAATTGGGCCCCAAATCTTTAAGGGGGTTCTATAGGCAAAATGAAGTTTTTGAATCGCTTATTTCTCTCGGCATAGACATAGGAAGTGACTAAAACATTCTGATAAGTTAGTTCGTAATCTCTGGAAGACGTTTTAAATTATATTTTTAAGATAGTATGTTGAACCAACCGGTAAATGAGGTTAACCAGGAGCAAAAAAAAATTTTTTCGTCTTATTTAGGAAATGTTTCAAAATTTGACATTATCTGCGAAATTCAAAAGCGGAAAACATTGTTGTCGATTTTTTTTAATTTCCTCACTAAAAAGGTATCAAAGCTGGCGGAAAAGACTGTTTTTTGCTATTTTGGCCACGGAAAGTTGTATTTTTCTTCATGCTACATGGCAAACTATTTTTCCGTGCACTATAGTTTTTTGTAATAATTGTNTAACTCCCAGGAGTACGATTTGAAAATTTATTTTTGACATCCATTTCGTCCAATCAGTTTTATTTAAGACCAAACGATTCGTAAGTTGTATGTTTCTGAAAACGGTATTATAAACTATGACCAAATATTTAACCGTTATAGCGCTATAGCAGAAAGGATTTTTCATTTTCGACACTGAGAAAAAATTTTAATATTTTTTCCAAAAATTTTAATATTTTTTCCAAAAATTTTTGGTAATTTTTTGAGTTTTTATAATTAAAAAAGCCACGTTGAGTTCAAAAATCAGACCTCTAGCTCTTTTAGTTCAAAAGATACGACTTGCCTATAGTCTATAGGCTATAGAACCTATATACTCAAAATAAGCTTGTTTCAAATGTTATGAAAAAAATTCCAGAATGTTGAATTTTTTCGAATTTTTATTTCTTTATATACAATATGTAATTAAACAATCTACGTGGAGATCTAAAATTCAGTCAAAATAATTTTTAGTTCAAAAGATTTGGGCTGCCTATAGAACCCCCTTAAATAACCCCAAATTTTTAAAACAAGATGTACTACATGTAATAAAAAGACTAAATTTATTATTTCGAATCCTCTCAATAATAAGAAGGCTGCGACCTCCGACAGTTGGAGTTCAACTAAAAAGTGTTATTTAATTCATTTCGAAACCTTTTTTTTATAGATTTTTTGAGTTCAATCTTTTTTATAATTTCAATATTGTACGAAATACTACCAATAAAACTACCGAATGATTTTGATCTTAAAAGCAGGCTTCCAAAAGGGATAGGAATAGAAGGGATAAACCAAGGGGGATAGAGGTGGGAAAGGGATGGAAAATTCAGAGCCATAGAGGGATAGGGATGGAAAACCCATCTACCTTTTATCCTTTTTTCTATCCCTATTCCCCATAATTTAAAAAATTTCACCCTCAAATATATCCCCTACTATTATATAATTAATTAAACACAATTTTCACTTCACTTCCGGTAAAACCGAAAATGATGAGTCATCGAAAATACCGCCAAATTTTTTTTGACATTAGTTCACCCTCAAATATACCTCCTGATATTATATAAAGAATTTAAGACAATTTTAACTCTACTTCCGGTCACACCGGAGGTAATGAGTCATTGAAAATGTCAACAAAGTTTTGACAAATTGAGCTGGTATCACAATATTATCGCCTTATCTACGAATTTCGTAAATATCTCCGATTTTAGTCTGTATCTTAATTTTATTCCGTATTTACAGAAACGGGATAAAAAAGGATAGCCTATCCCGGAACGGAATAAAAAAGAGGATAATCTATCCCACCATCCCATCCCCGGGATAGGTAAAAAGGGATAAGAAAAAACGGGATAGGGATGGAAAATCGGCCGGGAATGCCCGGGATTGCAAAATTGGGTTGTCAAATAAACTACGTGTTTATTTTTGATGGTCAAATAAATGACTGAATACAGATAACCTAATAATGGACTCATAGATTTGCAAGATTATCGCATTGCTAGAATTTCCTACTTTTGACGATAGTTTCATTCAAAATAGCGTAAAAACTAGGCAATTCTGGCAATGTGATGGTCATGCATTTGAATTTATGATTTCACATACACAGTACAGTTTTGGTTATCTGTACTCAGTTATCACAAAAATATTCCACTGAGTTACTTCTGTATTTCTGATCGTCAAAAAACGGAATTGTTCGAATGCTGTGACCACATGTTTCTGGTCTCATTTTGATTTCGGGAGATACTTCTATTCTGAGTTTCAACTATCCTGCTGAAGGTCTCAATTATTTTGACTCAAACAAGCTTTAAGGTCAATAAAGTGTTAAGTCTATTAAATTTTTGGGATTTCGCCTTCAAAAGTCTGAAACGCTTTACATTTGCGCCATTTTTTGATTTAATTTTTTCTAAATACGTCTGGTCATTTTGACCTGAGAACTAATAAGCAATGCTTATTGAGTATTTTTAATTCATAGATAGCCTAAAAAAAGTTTATAAGTTTATTAAATTTTATGAGTTTTATTTTGTACCAAAAAGTTCAAAGTTCATTTTTTGTAAATTGGTCCTTTGGTTTTTAACCACCCACGATTTTCTTCACTAAGCCATAGATATTAGTTTACATTCCTAACTTTGATGTCCCATAATCTGACAGTTTGTTTTCTTGCCTGCGTAATAAATTTCCCTATAAAGCTACCGGCAGGACCAAATGGAATTTTATCTAGCCAGTCAAGAGCAAATAATACATCAAATCATAAAATAAAAATTATAAAAAACATTTTGGTTGTCACGTGATCGAAATATAGGGATTTTTTCGTATTTTCAGTATTAACGCATAAAACAACCCAAATGACAACAAAAGAATTTTCGAAAATTTTGCGTTTTTTTTTGATTTTTTTTAAGTATTTTTCTCAAAATTATGTTCAAAAACTTTCTCTTCGGTGTTTCCCAAGCTTTATTTTGAACCTACTTTTGAAAAAATCGAAACACATTTCTTTCGAAAAATTTTCACGTGACCTTGAAAAAACAAATTTTGTGTGGGATCGAATTTTGAATTTACCTAGGAGGAGATAGATTTCTTGATGACTAAGTTCAAAAAACGGTGGTTTATCGCATATTCTAGAAAATATAGCACTAATCGACAAACACGCTCCTGCAGAAGTTTTGAATACTAATTATACAGGTTATGTCAAAATTCAGGTTTATTTCAAAATAAAACCTGGGAGGAGATAGAATTACCGTTTTACTTAGGTCCTCTGTTGTGTCCTTACGTTGTGAAGGAGTGTGGTCATACAAAAAAGTTTTGGATGCTTTTTTTTGCAAGTTGAAGGCTAGTTCTACAAACTGGCTTATCTGAATAATATCCTTGAAGCCGTGTGTTTTGCTTAATATTTCATCGAGAATATGTCAAATTAGGAGCAGGGATACCCATAATTGCCCGGAAGTAATTTCTATATTTGATCATCAAATTTTGATGATTTGAAAAAAGGAATTTCAAAAGTTAAAAATTGGTAGCGATTTAATTAACCCATCTTGTAAATAATTTCCTAATGATCATTTTAAGACTCAATATTGTTTTGTTTTTGGAATTTTTTTCAAAAAATAATCATTTTAAGGTCAAATTTTTATGCCTTAAGTTTTGTAGCTCTAAAAGACGTCAAATTAAGTACTAGTTATTATTTTTTTCTAAAAACAGGTGTTAAAGGTTTGTCGGTTTGGTGTTTAACTATTCAAAGCAAACCGACCAACCGGTCAACTAAAATGACCGGTCAAAGTTAAAGGTCAATTTCAAGGTCATTGAATTAATTAATTCTTTCAAAATAATCTTCGACTTTCTGTTGAAGGTATTATGAAGTATGGGTCAATTTTATACTTTGATGCCGTTTTAAGCTGCAGAAATAACGGCATGAAAATTTGACCTTAATCAATTTTGGTTTTCATAAAAAATTCATGAACGAAAGTATTCCTGTATGTCTTTAGATGGCCAAGAAAATCTTGACAAGATTAGTTAATCTAATCATTTTCAAACCCATTTTTGACTTTTGGAATTCCTTATTTGAAATCGTATATAATGTTGTTTCAACAATTTATAAAATAACAAAAACCATCTCGACGAATTTTTGTTTTTAAAAATGTAAAATGTAGACATATTTTATGTCACATAAGGTGACCTATGTCAAAATTGAAGACTTAAATATAAAACTGGGTTACAAATTCTGAATCAGCATGAAATGAGATATTTTGTGTAACGACATGTACAATTTATTTGTCAACTAGGTTAATTGGGTTTCTGCTAGCGGGCGAACTTTGATAAGCAGAAATTATAGACTCAGCTTATTTTTATGTGTTTGGGCCATTAAGTCTAGTTCCGAAATTTTAGAAAAATATATTTGTGAACAGTAAAGTCTTTAAATTTTGAGGAGATATGGGCTAATAACTGCTTTTTCTTAGTTGGAAACGCCATGAAATCATCCGCTTCATTTTGTGGAATTGAAATTTTGAATTTAAGGCCGGTTTGTGAGAAATAGCAGGATTTTAAGAGTAGTCGGTTTAAATCAGGTCCAAATTCTGTATGTAGACTTATACGGGCATCGGGAGTTATAATCTGATATAAAATGTTATTAATGACGTTATTATGAGTAATTTTGAGGTCATTTTAGATGAATTCATAGTAACCCGGGGTCAACTCATAATGACGCCATTTATTAAATTTGATATCAAATCCGTAGTCCTGATGTCTGTATAAGTTTCACAGACCAAATTTTGGCAGGATTAGAACAACTTTGAGGGAATAAATCGTAAATAATCCGCCAACCGCTCTAAAATTCAGAACTACAATTTCACAAACGGGAGCAAAATTAATTTCTTTCTCCTCAAATCATAACACCCAACGTATTTTATTATAAAGATAATTAAAAAATTTAACTTTTACTTTTTTCAGAATGTCGAACAAGCAAACCAAAGAGATACCAATCAAAAAAGAAATGGGAAAAATTCGCTTAGGACGTGATGTCGTTGACGAAATCGATGTTTTTTCAAAAAGTTTAGACGATTTTATTCTTCGCGAACTCCGAGAACCCCTTCCAGTAAATAATGAGCAACATATTGCCGATATTGAGGATTTTATGAACGATATTGTGCCCGAAGAAAAAGCAATCAGAGTAAAAAATCGTACAAAACAGAATCCGAAACAATCAAGTTCCTTTGGCTAACATTTATGATCAGAACCGATATTTTTATGATAAGGCTAAATGAGTGCAATGAAATTTGTGGGTTTCTAGTAGCGTCGGGACAAAAATTCATTTGTCGAGACTTGAGTTCAGGCGGCCAGATTAAAAGCCTTTAACTAGAGATAAAAGAGAATCACCTTAAGTCTCGACGCCATTAAAAACTCCAGCGGTACATGGGAACTATGACCGAAATTTAATTTTTTGAATAGTCCTTATTGCCAAATTTCACAGTATTCATTTAATTGAGCTTGTGTTTTTGAGGCCATAAGCAGGTGATTTTATAAAGTAAACATTTTTTGCTTATTTTTTTCTTTTCTGACTAAAGCGTAGGCGCAAAAAATATTATCTTCGAAGAAAAAACGTTGGTAATGACAAACCTGTCGAAAAATAAAAATGTTGAATTGATTTTAATACCATCAACCAACCAATGCAAAAATAAAACTTTAATCCAAAAATGAAATAATTCGTTTATTTATTTTTCACTTATCTGCTGTTTTTCGCCCAAGTTTATGTATAGCAAAAGATAGGCATCACAAACATTTTGACCGAAAATGTCTACTTTGATTTGATCATCAAATGAGTTTTTTTGTTATACCCTGTGTGGCAGAAATCAGCCATGAACATTTTTTAATCTGGTAGTCTTTTTTTATATTTCTGCATTATTTTCATCGAAAAGTTCAGCTTACACTATTATTCCTATGTTATTATTTCACAATTCTTTAGTATGATACAAACTCGTATAGATCGATTTTTCTGGGACAACGTTTTTTAAATTTCAAGTTTCAAATCATCGATTCAAAAAACTTAAAATTTCTGTTTTCCAATGACAGTTTTTTTTTATATTCTTTACTCAACCTGACTCTAAATTAACAGGGTTGCCAAACCGTTAACATTTCGGAAACGATTTCCAAAACAACTCATCCGATTATGTTCATAAATAGCTCAAAATTACGGCAAACTTAAAAATAAAAACAAAAATTTGATCCGATTTTTAAAAAAACATTTTTTTTATATTACATTAAATTAAGGAAAAAATGTCCGAATCAGACTATTTTAGTTTTGTTTCATACATCTTTTTCAATGTGAGCTATCTACGAACTCAACAAATAAGTTCGGTTGAAGAATAAATGATTTTTATACGGTGTCCAGTGCAAAATTTTAGCTTAAAATAAACACATTTTTGAGGTAAATTTTTGATTAAATAAGCCTTTTCCATTTAATTTTGGATATAGTTTTCGTAATAAAACCACTGATCTAGTTATAGGTGACCTGCCTAATTTCTCTTTTCTGCACCGGAAATTGAAAAATTGCGGACATCAGAATATAATCTTTTTTTCTATTTTAGAGGCCAAAATGAGAGATACTGTATTTTATCCCTGGTTTTGACTCTTATTTTAAATAAGTTATTTACTTCACTTCAGTGCATATTAAAGTCAACTATTTTGAAAATTTGAAACAGCAGGATTTGTATTCGCCAATTATTTAACTTAACATAATTTCCAATGCTTTCGAAGTTATAGATACAATTGACGAAGACTGTGGCACAGTCACTGTGCCTAAATAATTAAACTTTTAACTCTCAGTCGGTCAATTATTAAATTATTCGGTTTTCGAATAAAATCCAACATAATATTTCTTCTATTCCTAAATTAGTACCACTATCCATTATTTTTGTTTCCTGGTTTTGACTGAATATTTTGTAATCTGCTAAATTAGTTGATTAACTGATTTTTGAGAAGAAATCGAAAAATGTTAGAAATCTTCTTCTTCACTTATACCTAGCGTGTCCACTATTCGATTTTGAGTCAAAATTAACCACGTAGGTTCAAATTTTCAAATAAACTTTTTTGTGCTTAATTGTATGCCACGTTTTGTGGTTAGATTTTTTCTTCGCAAAATAAATATTTTTCTGTATTTATTTTCGATTTGGATTGTTATTTGCTCTCTAGAAGTTGCAGACCAATCTGCGCAATATTTTTTAAGTAGATCTTAATAGTGAACACGCTACTTATACCCCATATTTTTGGGTATTAAACTTTAAAAAATCAGGTTTTTTGTTTAACTGTCACCAAAAATAATATTTTACAAAATGGTGTCAAAAGATATTGGTAATGAATTAATAAACAGTGTTCTTTCTTTTTTTAAATCTTTAACCAACAGTTTGAGGTCCTTATATAAATTATCCGCTTTATTAATAATCCGCCTAATTTTCGAAAATTGGTACTCCGAATTTATAAGGTTTATTGTTCTGGAAATAATTCGACATAAAAGGTATTAATTTTCTTCATGCTCGTCAGAAAACTCCGTAATTCTAGAAATATAAATTAGGCGGATTATTTTTAGGCCGATTAACGTTCCTTCTAATAGAGAACACCTATTCATAATTTATGTGTGGCACATAGCAATCAAAATTGCTCCGTAATGAACGAAAATAAATCGAATTTATTGATAACACGCATCTTTCAGGATTATTTATTGCTAAACCCCAATTTTGGGAATTACCTAAATTTTGTTTTTTTCTGGGGAAATTATGCAAAAAAAATAATTCTTCAACCATGCGCCCTATCAGAAAATATAAAATCCCATTTCTCACTTTACGAGCTAATGCATCTGAAATTTAGACCGAATCGCCAAAATTTTAATTCTTATGAAAGCAATACTTAATTTTTGGTGTTATTCTGTAGTAGTATACGAACCCTTTTAAATTTGTACTTGTTGAAGAAAAACTTCTACGAATTTATTGTATAAAATTGATATGAAATAAATATAAAAACGTTATCTTGAAATTTAATTTTTAACCTTTATCTGGCTGTTAGACTTACTAAAATATGGTTCTCAGGTCGCGGTAGATTATGGTTTTGTTTTTCATCATCGGTAAGTTCATCCCTCGCTAATCGTATCTTATCTTGCGTATTTAAAAGAATACACTAATGGAAAAACCGAAAATATAATCTATTGCAAGCCCAAAACTCGCATTTGAGCAAGTCTAGCAGCCATATTTAAAATATGATATGAAAATCAAGTAGGGCAAAGTCTAACATTCGAGAGACTAATTAATAGCACAATTCTTGACGGGATTTTGAGAACAAAAGAAACTCAAAATAATGATCTGATCGACCTGTCAGTTTGGGGTACGTAAACGTTTTGGTTAATTTGCTTTTGAACATCCCATTAGTTTTGTTCAAATTGTGAGCCAGTAGACCTGCATACCTGCCTGAGTATTTTTCTGAGATAAATTTCTGCCGTGTGACACATCTTGATGAGGTAATAACGCAAAAATGTTAAAAAATTACTTACAAAAAGTTTAACTCATTGCTAAAAATTTCGATTTTCATTCAATTTCGAATTTTAAATTTGACATTTAACTCGTAGACTTTAGACATGAATCTGTACCCACTACAATTCGTCGAATAATTTTTTAGTTCAAAGATTTGGGCTGGCCTATGAACCCCTTAATAACCCCAAATTTGTTAAAACAGTATGTACTATGTAATAAAAAGACTAATTATTATTTCGATCTCTATAATAGTAGAGGCTGCGAACCACCGCAGTTGGAGTTCCACTAAAGAAGTGTTATTAATTTCATTTCGAAACCTTTTTTTGTATAGATTCTTTTAGTTTCAATCTTTTTAATTTCCAATATTGTACAAATTACTACCATAAACTACCGAGTTGATCTTAAGCGGCTTCCAAAAGGGAATAGGATATTAGCAAGGATAACCAAGGGGATAGGGGAAGGGATGGAAATTCAGAGACCATGAGGGACTTAGGATGGAAAACCCATTCCACCTTTTAGTCCTTTTTTTTTTCTATTCCCCAATAATTTACTCAACCACTAATATATTATAACAACAATTTTCACTTCCACTCTAACAATGATGATATCGATACCCAAATTTTGCATTTAGTCCCCTCATACCCCGTATATATATTAAATAATTTAAGGACAATCTTTTCACATACTCACTCGTCGGTCACACCGGATGGTATGAGTCATCTGAAAAGGTCAACAAAGTTTTGAACAAATTGAGTGGTATCACGAATTTATCGCACTTATCTACGCAATTTCGTAAATATCTACGATTTTACGCTGTATTTAATTTTACTTTCGCTATTTACAACAAACGGAAGATTAAAAAAGGATAGCCTATCCCGGAAACGGAAAAAAAGAGGATAATCTATCCCACCCATCCTTCATCCCCGGGATAGTAAAAAGGGATAAGACAAACGAGGATAGGGATGGAAAATCGGCCGGGAATGCCCGGGATTTGCAATTGGGTTGCTCAAATAAACTACGTGTTTTATTTTTGTATGGTTCAAATAATGACTGAATACAGATCTAATAATGGACTCATAGATTTGCAAGATTATCGCATTGCTAGAATTTCCTACTTTTTGACGTAGTTTCACTAAAAATAGCGTAAACTAGGCAATTCTGGCAATGTGTATGGTCATGCATTGTAATTTATGATTTCACATACACAGTACAGTTTTGGTTATCTGTACTCAGTTATCACAAAATATCATCCACTGAGTTACTCTGTATTTCTGATCGTCAAAAAACGGAATTGTTCGAATGGAGTGACCACATGTTTTCTGGTCGCATTTTGATTTCGGGAGACACATCTATTCTGAGTTTCAACTATCCGCTGAGGTCTCAATTATTTTGACTCAAACAAGCTTAGGTCAATAAAGTGTTAAGTCTATTTAATTTTTGGGATTTCGCCTTCAAAAGTCTGAAACGCTTACATTTGCGCCATTTTTTTTATTTAATTTCTAATATGTCTGGTCATTGACCTGAGAACTAATAAGCAATTGCTTATTGAGTATTTTAATTCATAGATAGCCTAAAAAAAGTTATAAATTTATTAAATTTTATTAGTTTTATTTTGTGACCAAAAGTTAAAGTTCATTTTTTGTAAATTGGTCCTTTGGTTTTTAACCACCCACGATTTCTTCACTAAGCCATAATATTGGTTGACATTCCTAACTTTGATGTCCCATAATCTGACAGTTTGTTTTCTTGCCTGCGTGTAAATTTCCTATAAAGCTACCGGCAGGACACATGTGCATTTTATCTAGCCCAGTCAAGAGCAAATAATACATCAAATCATAAAATAAAATTATTAAAAAACCATTTTGCTTGTCACGTGATCAAAATATAGGGATTTTTCGTATTTTCAGTATTAACGCATAAACAACCCAAATGACAACAAAAGGAATTTGTCGAAAAGTTTTGCGTTTTTTTTGATTTTTTTTTAAGTATTTTTCTCAAAATTATGTTCAAAACTTTCTTTTTCGGTGTTTCCCAGCTTATTTTGAACCTACTTTTGAAAAAAATCGAAGCACATTTTCTTTCGAAAAAATTTTCACGTGAGCTTGAAAAATCAATTTTGAGTTTGGGATCGAATTTTGAATTTACCTTAGGAGGAGATAGATTTTTCGATGACTAAGGTTCAAAAAACGGTGCGTTTATCGCATATCTATGGAAAATATAGCACTAATCGACAAAACGCCTCCTGCAGAAGTTTTGAATACTAATTATACAGGTTATGTCTAAAATTCAGGTTTATTTCAAAATAAAACCTGGGAGGAGATAGATTTCCGTTTTGACAGGTCCTCTTGTGTCCGCTTACTGTGTGAAGGCTGTGTGGTCATACAAAAGTTTTGGCATGTTTTTTTTGCAAGTTGAAGGCTCAGTTCTACAAACTGGCTTTCTGAATAATATCCTTGAAGCCGTGTTTTGCTTAATATCATCGAGAATATGTCAATTAGGAGCAGGGATCACCATAATTGCCCGTAAGTAATTTTCTATATTTGATCATCATTTTTGATGATTTGAAAAAAGAATTTCAAAAGTTAAAAATTGGGTATCGATTTAATTAAACCATCTTGTAAATAATTTAATCCTATGATCATTTTTAAGACTCAATATTGTTTTGTTTTTGCGATTTTTTCAAAAAATCATTGTTAAGGTCAAATTTTTATGCCTAAGTTTTTGTAGCTCTAAAAGACGTCAAATTAAGTACTAGTTATTATTTTTTCTAAAAAACAGGAGTTAAAGGTTTGTCGGTGTTGGTGTTTAACTATTCAAACAAACGACCAATCGGTCAACTAAAATGACCGGTCAAAGTTGAGGTCAATTTCAAGTCATTGAATTAATTAATTCTATCAAATAATCTTCGAAGTCGACTTTCTGTTGAAGGTTTTATGAAGTATGGCGTGATTTATCTTTTGACGCCGTTTTAAGTTGAGAAAATAAAGCATGAAATTTGACCTTAATCAATTTTGGTTTCATAAAAAAAGCATAAACGAAAGTATTCTGTATGTCTTTAAATGACCAAAAAATCTTGACAAAATTAGTTAATCTAATCATTTTCAAACCATTTTTGACTTTTGGAATTCCTTATTTGAAATCGGATATAATTTGTTTTAACAATTATAAAATAGCAAAACCACTCGACGAATGTTATTGTTTGAAAATGTAAAATGTAGACATATTTTTGTCACATAAGGTGACCTATGTCAAATTGAAGACTTAATATAAAACTGGTTACCAATTCTGATCAGCATGAAATGAGATATTTGTTGTAACGACATGTACAATTTATTTATCACTAGGTTAATTGGGTTTTCGCTAGCGGCGAACTTTGATAAGCAGAAATTATAGACCTCAGCTTATTTTTATGTGTTTGGGCCATTTAGTCTAGTTCCAATTTTAGAAAAATTATTTTGTGAACAGTAATAGTTTTAATTTTTGAGGAGATATGCGCTAATAACTGCTTTTCTTAGTTGGAAACGCCATGAAATCATCCGCTTCCTTTTGTGGAATTGAAATTTTGATTTAAGCCGGTTTGTGAGAAATAGCAGAGATTTTAAGAGTAGTCGGTTTAAATCAGGCCAAATTCTGTATGTAGACTTATACGGGCACGGGAGGTTATAATCTGAATATAAATGTTATTAATGACGTTATTATGAGTAATTTTGAGGTCATTTTAGATGAATTCATAGTAAATCCGGGGTGATCTGAACTCATAATGACGCCTTTATTATTTGATATCAAAATCCGTAGTCCTGATGTCTTGTATAGTTCTCACGACCAAATTTTTGCAGGATTAGAACAACTTTGAGGGAATAAATCCACGAAATCTAAATATCCGCCAACGCTCTAAACTTAGAAGTACAATTTAACAAACGGGAGAAAATGATTTCTTATCTCCTCAAAATACTACACCAACGTATTTTATTATAAAATAATTAAAAAATTTAACTTTTACTTTTTTCAGATGTCGACAAGCAACCAAAGAGATACCAATCAAAAAAAGATGGGAAAAATTCGCTTAGGACGTGATGTCGTAGACGAAATCGAGTGTTTTCAAAAAGTTTAGACGATTTTATTCTTCGCGAACTCCGAGAACCCCTTCCAGTTAATAATGAGCAACATATTGCCGACATTGGGTTTATGAACGAATTGTGCCCGAAGAAAAAAGCAATCAGAGTGAAAAACAGTACAAAACAGAATCGAAACAATTAAAGTTCTTTGGCTAACATTTATGATCAGAACGATATTTTTTATGATTAGGCTAAATGACGTCCAATGAATTTGTGGTTTCTAGTAGCGTCGGACAAAAATTTATTTGTCGAGACTTGGTTTAGGCGGCCAGATTAAAGACTTTAACTAGTGATTAAAGAAGATCACCTTAAGTCTCGCCGCCATTAAAAACTCCAGCGGTACATGGGAACTATGACCGAAATTATTATTTTTTGATTAGTCCTTATTGCCAAATTTCACAGTATTCATTAATTGAGCTTGTGGTTTGAGGCCATAAGCAGGTGATTTTATAAGTAAACATTTTTTGCTTATTTTTTCTTTTCTGACTAAAGCGTAGGCGCAAAAATATTATCTTCGAAGAAAAAACGTTGTAATGACAAACCTGTCGAAAAATAAAATGTTGAATTGATTTTAAATACCATCAACCAACCAATGCAAAGAATAAAATTTAATCTAAAATTAAATAATTCGTTTATTTATTTTTCACTCATCTGCTGTTTTCGCCCATTTTTTTTGTAGCAAAAGATAGGCATCACAACATTTTTTTGACCAAATGTCTACTTGTGATTTGATCATCAAATGAGTTTTTTGTTATCCCTGTGTGGCAGAAATCAGCCATGAACATTTTTAATTTGTAGTCTTTTTTTATATTTCTGCATTATTTTCATCGAAAGTTCAGCTTACACTATTATTCCTTTGATTATTTCACAATTCTTTAGTATGATACAACTCGATAGATCGATTTTCTGGTCAACGTTTTCTTAATTTCAAGCTTCAAATCATCATTCAAAAACTAAAAATTCTGTTTTCGAATTCATGACATTTTTTTGATATTCTTTACTCACCTGACTTAATTAACAGGGTTGCCAAACCGTATACATTTCGGAAACGATTTTTCGAACAACTCATCCGATTATGATCAAATAGCTAAAATTACGGCAAACTTAAAAATAAAAATAAAATTTGATCCGAATTTTTAAAAACTTTTTTTTAGATTACATTAAGTAAGGAAAAAATGTCCGAATCAGACTATTTTTTTGTTTGTTTCATACATCTTTCATCAGTGACCTATCCACGAACTCAACCAGATAAGTTCGGTTGAAGAATAAATGAATTTTATACAGGTGTCCAGTGCAAAATTTTTAGCTTAAAATAAATACATATTTGAAGTAAATTTTTGATTAAATAAGCCTCTTTCAATTTAATTTGGATAAGTTTTCGTAATAAAACCACTGATCTAGTTATAGGTTACCTGCCTAATTTCCCTTTTCTGCACCGGAAATTGAAAAATTGCGGACATCAGAATATAATCTTTTTTTCTATTTTAGAGGCCAAAATGAGAGATACTGTATTTTATCCCTGGTGACCTATTTTAAATAAGTTATTTACTTCACTTCAGTGCATATTAAAGTCAACTTTTTTGAAAAATTTGAAGCAGCCGGATTGTATTCGCCAATTATTTAACTTAACATAATTTCCAATGCTTTTAGTTATAGATACATTGACGAAGACTGTGGCACAGTCACTGTGCCTAAATAATTTAAACTTTTAACTCTCAGTCGGTCATCAATTATTAAATTATTCGGTTTTCGAATAAAATCCAACATATATTTCTTCTATTCCTAAATTAGTACCACTATCCATATTTTTGTTTCCTGTTTTGACTGAATATTTTGTATCTGCTAAATTAGTTGATTAACTGATTTTTGAGAAGAAATCGAAAATGTTAGAAATCTTCTTCTTCACTTATACCTAGCGTGTCCACTATTCGATTTTGAGTCAAAATCGACCACGTAGGTTCAAATTTCAAATAAACTTTTTTGTGCTTAATTGTATGCCACGTTTGTGGTTAGATTTTTTTTTCGCAAAATAAATATTTTTCATATTTATTTTCGATTTGATTGTTATTTGCTTTCTAAGAAGTTGCAGTCAATCTGCGCAATATTTTTTAAGTAGATTTTATAGTGAACACGCTACTTATACCCATATTTTTGGGTATTAAACTTTAAAAAATCAGGTTTTTTGTTTACTGTCACCAAAAATAATATTTACAAATTGTGTCAAAAGATATTGGTAATGAATTAATAAACAGTGTTTCTTTTCTTTTTTAAATCTTTAACCAACAGTTTGAGGTCCTTATATAATTATCCGCTTTATTAATAATCCGCCTAATTTTCGAAAATTGGTACTCCGAATTTATAAGGTTTATTGTTCTGGAAATAATCGACATAAAAGGTATTAATTTTCTTCAAGCTCGTCAGAAAACTCCGTAATTCTAAAATTAAAATTAGCGGATTATTTTTAGGCGATTAACGTTCCTTCTAATAGAGAACACCTATTCATATTTATGTGTGGCACAGAGCAATCAAAATGCTCCGTAATGAACGAAAATAAATCGAATTTATATAACACGCATCTTTCAGGATTATTTATTGCTAAACCCCAATTTTGGGATTACCTAAATTTTGTTTTTTTCTGGGGAAATTATGCAAAAAATAATTCTTCACCATGCGCCCATCAGAAAATATAAAATCCCATTTCTCACTTTACGAGCTATGCATCTGAAATTTAGACGAATCGCCAAAATTTTATTCTTATGAAAGCAATACTTAATTTTTGGTGTTATTCTGTAGTAGGTATACGAACCCTTTTAATTTGTACTTGTTGAAGAAAAACTTCTACGAATTTATTGTATGAATGATATGAAATAATATAAGAAAACGTTATCTTGAATTTAATTTTTAACCTTATCTGGCTGTTGGACTTACTAAAATATGGTTCTCAGGTCGCGGTAGATTATGGTTTTGTTTTTCATCATCGGTAAGTTCATCCTCGCTAATCGTATCTTACTTGCGTATTTAAAGAATACACTAATGAAAAACCGAAATTAATCTATGCAAGCCCAAAACTCGCATTTGAGCAAGTCTAGCAGCCATATTTTGAAATATGATATGAGAAATCAAGTAGGGCAAAGTATTAACATTGCGAGGACTAATTAATAGCACAATTCTTGACGGGATTTTTGAGAACAAAAAGAAACTCAAAATAATGATCTGATCGACCTGTCAGTTTGGGGTACGTAAACGTTTGGTTAATTTGCTTTTGAACATCCCATTAGTTTTGTTCAAATTGTGAGCCAGTAGACCTGCATACCTGCCTGAGTATTTTTTGAGATAAATTTCTGCCGTGTGACACATTCTTGTGTGAGGTAAATAACGCAAAATGTTTAAAAAATTACTTACAAAAAGTTTTACTCATTGCTAAAAAATTTGCGATTTTCATTCAATTTTCGAATTTTAATTTGACATATAACTCGTCAGGACTTTAGGACATGAATCTGTACAGACTGCGATTCTAGCCAACTAGTTTGCCACATCTTTTAATCGGCCATGATGAGGCAAAGTTTCATTATTACATTCACTTTTTTCAATAGCTTAAAATAATATTCAGACAATTTTCTATACAAATGAATAACAATTAAATTTTAAACGAGTTATTAAGAGGCATTTAATGAAATAGAAGACAAAAAGTTTTGGGGGAAAGTTGCTATAAAGCTGCGGAAAAAAGTTGCAATATAGATGAATTAAACTTATTTATATTTGCAATACCTCATATAAAACTTCATAATGTTTTCTAGCAGTGTGTCTAAAAATAATTATGGATGTTTTTCTTGCAAAATTCTCTTTGTGAAAAGACTCTAATTACTTGTTTTATTATTTATTGTGGGACAGAATGCGAGACATGACTCACGCTGTACGTGCGAACCTTTCATCGATCAAGTAATTAGATTTGTCGGAGTTTTGACTTCTAGAAATGCTCTAGTCTACCGGAGGCCAGGTTTTACAAATAGATACAACAGAAATCTTTGAAATTAATAAAAAACAATCGGGTAATTATCATTTTTCTTCACCTTCTCTCTTCGCCTTCGCATCTTTTAATGTTCATCAGCATTTCGAAAAGCTATGACTTCTGGGTATGCTCTATTTAAACTGGAGGCCTACTGTAAATGCATTGAAGTCTTAGAAATTCTGTACGTTCTTTTAAGGGGTCTCCCGCATGATCTTTGGTACTTTTTGAAAAAAAATAATAGGTATCAATACATTTAATTTAAAAAGTAACTCAAATTACGTCAAAAAAATCCAGGTCATTTTTCAGCGACTTTTAGACTTTCTTGTCTCATTACACTAATGTCGAAATAACATTCAAGGTGACGAAATAATTCAAAATTAAGGTTTGAAATGGGATGTCATACATAAATCCTTATTTCTCGAAAAATAAGATCACGTGACGTTGTTTGGAAAAATTAATTATGTTCTCGAACTCTGTAATTAGGTTGTTTATGCCCCAAAAAAATTTCGGATCGTAATTTGATCCACTATGTGTACTTTCAACCAAAACCTTGATTTTTCTCATTGAAGGTCACGTGCTCGCTTTTGGAATTGGTGTATGGGAAAAAAAAGTCTTAAAAACTTTTAAGCAACCACTTCCACTTTCATTCAAAAATTGATTAAGCAGATTTTTGAAAAAACAGTACTACTTTACCACCTTATTCCTTAAATATTACGGTCACGTGCATCATTTGGGGCTATAGTGTAAGTAGAAAAAGTCTTTAGAATTTTTTCTGGATCCACGATGAAAGTTCAATTTTGTGATTAAAAATTTTTGTGGAAAAAATAAGCTTACTAGTAATACAGTAGAAAATTTGGCAAAAAAAACGCACAAACGTCGTTTTCGTTTTGCAAAGTATTATCGACACTTATAACTGATCTTGTCATTAATGTATTTAGGTCGGTCGTAAAATGCGAAATAAATGGNTTTCAAAAATTGATTTAAGCAATTTTTGGAAAAAAACAGTACTACTTTTACCAACCTTATTCCTTAAATATACGGTCACGTGATCATTTTGGGGCTATAGTGTAATAGGAAAAAAGTCTTAGAATTTTTTTCTGATCACGATGAAAGGTTTAATTTTGTGATTTAAAAATTTTTTGGAAAAAATAAGTACTGTAATACAGTAAAAATTTTCAAAAAAAAAACGCACAAACGTCGTTTTGTTTCAAAGTTTATCGATAACTTTATAACTGATCTTGTCATTAATGATTAGGCGTCGTAAAATGCGATTAAATGGTGTGTGGCAACTAGTTGGCTAAAATCGAGTCTACGAGTTAACATCGAAGTTATAATTCAGAAAGATTATTTCGACTACATTTTATCAGGTTGCCAAAGTTAATTGAACTTTTTATTGCCAATACGATTTGAACTAGATCAATAAATTTGAAAAATTAATAAATGTTTTCAAAATTATCATTCTGTACGATAACTTCAATGTCTAATTATTTTGACTACATTCATTCAGGTTTTAATATTTTTGAATTCAAAATTGGATGAAAATAAATGCCTTGTAATGTATTCAACTGATGAACCCAGAAAGTGCTTATTGACACTTAATCAATGAGCATTCATTAAAATGGTGTATTCTTGGAAAAAATTTCGAGACGTGTCTAATATTACCTTCATATTTATTAAGTTAATTGAATTCGTTATCAAAATGAAATTATTTTATTGAAACATAGTGAGACATAATCGGTATGCCTATGATTTAAAACACGAGTAAAAGATCACAATAAATGACCAAAAGTGTTTTATCCGGATTATTCTATAATTTAAGTAGCAAGTGTAATTCAAAATATCCCCTATTCACACTTTTGTTAATATCCCGGCCCTGATTAGGAAACGTAGTGTGTTTTTAAGCAGTAAGGCCGGGATATTAACAAAAGTGTGAATAAGGGATATACCTTGGTTTTTAGTGTAAACTTTACATAGTTTTGAGTTAAAAAATCTAGCTGAAATATTTATTTAAAATAATCAAAAAGTGAACTGACGTCAATTGATAGTTTCATATCTTTGTTTTTCAAAATTACACTTGTTATCATAAAAATAGATTTTATCTGAGTTTAAAATAGCTTATTATAATAACAAGTTTATTATATTCAACAACTTTGATGCCGAATCGTATTTTATACAAATAAATCGTCTGTGGCTTAAGGAGGTCGGTGCATTTTGACAAATACGGATATGGGCTCTTGATGAAAAACTTTTTACTGGGTTAATATTCTTCTCAATATACCACCAAAGTAATGTTTCATACTACAGGCAACTTTTGTAACTAAAGAATTTTCGAGTTATTGCTTTTTAAGAAAATTTTGAGTTCGAATTAAACTTTTCGAATTCGACGAATTATGAGAAAATTTTGGAAAAGACTTCCGAACATTATGAAAAAATGGCTTATTTTTCCTTCAAATTTTTTGATAAAAATGATTCTAATAGGCCATCATATTTATATCCCTTATTCACACTTTTGTAAATATCCCGGCCCTGATTAGGAAACGTAGTGCATTTTTAAGTATGAGGGCCGGGATATTTACAAAAGTGTGAATAGGGGATATCGGCTTAGCTAAAGATAACAAGTTTAAAAAAAAATTTAAATATCGATTATTAAAAATTATCGATTTAGTGAATAGAAAAATTTAAAAAATTGGTCCGAACCGAACCATTTTTATTTTCTGAGATTAAAATTGTTTAATTTAAAGTTTTTGTTAAAAAATTGGAAAAAATGGTCTGATTCGGATCATTTTTTTGATTTATTTTCCTCTTAATAATTGTGGTCAGTTTGAGCTAGCCTATCGTCGCGACTCGAAATCACCCGCACACTATCAATGGGGAGAACTTACTCGGATGAGTCGTTTTCAAAAGTCGAATAATACAAAAATTTTGGCTAAAAAACGAGCTGATATGTGCCAGTAGGCCCAGTTATCGATATACTATCTTCGTAAGTTGTATTTACTGGCCAAACAAGAATTTTCTCTGCAATTTTTCGTCAAAAAAGATAGATAATTTATTTCCCACGCTCTGATTGGCTGATGTGTCGCAGAAGTGGTTTCTAATTGGCTGCAGATGCAAACAAATAATATGAGAAATATGTCGATTCAAATAAATTATAAAAAAAACATTTTAAATATAAAGAGAAAGCTACTGATGCATCATGATGTGTCGAATAAAAAACCCTTGTTCCTAGCTATAGATAGCAAAATACAAAACTGCATACTTGGTGGTAAAAATACCCACTTGACCGATTTTGGACAAATTCGTATCTCTAAAAATTTGAGTCTAAAATAAACACGAGAAATTTCTATTACGAGGGACGATTTGAAATAAGAAATTACCTTCGGAATTTCACGATTTTAGCTTCCAGTGACAATATCGCCGAAATTTTTTGAGATTTTTTCTACAAATTATTTTGTGGACGTCATGAATGACGTCATTTTCAAGATTGTACAGGGTGTAAGGTTTTTACCTTCTTTTTTCCAAACTGGTTACACTTGATTTCCGCCGTTTTGATTGGTTGTCAGAAGAGTTTTCTCAGATTCAACCAATCAAAACGGCGGAAATCAAGTGTAACCAGTTTGGAAAAAGAAGGGAAAAACCTTACACCCTGTATTTCTCAAATTTAATTTTATAACTTTTATTTGATTGCGGTTGATTAAGTAATTGATTCTACGAATTTTGTTGATTCACGTCATTCAAACCCCTCCCCGCCGAAAGTGCTAATATGATATTAGTAATATCGCCGAAAATGCCCAATATCGCCGATTTTTAATAGCAATAAACTTTCGGCGATATTTGCCCTCCTCCTGTATTGTAGAGTTTTTTTTCTTGCCATTTTAGGACCGAGTAATTTTTTGTTTTGAGATTTGTATCTGATGAATCAGTCAGTAAAGATCGACCGGTAAAGTTGAAGCACTGGTGCCGGAAGTGATATTTTCGAAAATTGATACTGTATATCAGATAATGACCAAAATTCCACTTCTCCAGATGAACCGTATCTCTTGGTTAACCTTATTTGGGTTTGTTTTTGTTATGTTTAACTCCCAAAGACTGCGTGGCGTGAAATGTCCAATTTGAACCTTGAAACCGATTTTTTCTCTAAAAGATATGTATCTTATAATAAGATTCTTATTGTAATAAAAAAAGTTTCCATCCTTTTTTAAATTTCTTATTTCAAATCGTGAAAAATACTTTTGGAAATTCTAAGAATCATCTCACAAATTATAAAAAAACTTTGCCGTACATTTATAATTTTTGAAAATCAAGTTTTTGAAGTACGCTTCTAGGCTGTTATCAGTCAGGTCTATAACGAAAATGGACATATTATATCAATATTGGAAATAGCTGGGTCTTTCATGCCCCTTTTCAGATTTGGGTGCTATTTTTATCATGAAGTAAAACCAAGTACCCAAATCTGAAAAGTGGTATTAAATGCTCAGCAAGTACCGTAATAGATATATCGAAAATTTAAATAAGTCTTATTATTTTTTGAGGTTTGCTAGTTATCGAAATCTGGAATTTTTTGACCCGAATTACATGTAAAGCAATATTAAACTCATTTTTTTAATTATTTCGACATTTATCACCTCCACCAACCAGTAACATCCTATATTTTTGGAGATCAGTTTCACACGCATATAAGTTATACGCTCACAAAATATGAGATGTTGAAAGTTAGCAATTAATTACGGCGCATAAATTATGCGTCATAACTAATTGCTTACTTTCAACATCTCATATTTTTTGAGCGGAAATCAGGTTATATGCGTGTGAAACTGGTCTACAAAAATACAGGATGTTACCAGTTAAAATAGGTCGAAATAATATTCGGCATGGTATATTTGAAAATTGGTAAAAACGTCCGCTTAGTCAAATACACGACAGTATTTGTATTACATCTTTATGTTTTGGTTTCCTCAAATGACAGCCTACAGTCCTAAGCTGTAGCTGAAATTTTTCGAGATATTACATAAGTTTCATTTAAAACTGACAACCCTGCATGGAAATTTTTTGTAAAGTGATAGGGTAACGTTTTCCACCTGACCGTTTAAGGTCATACTTCTGTACGTACTACCGTTTTCAAAACTGTTTATCCCTTACTTTATTTAATTAAAAAATCTGCCACGACCATTATGAAATTTAGATATTTTGAAAATGTATTGAAATCGAGATCAACCGTTGAAAAATCAGAAAGTTTGGTCCCAGATTAAAGCGAAAATGAAGATTATCCTGCACGCCGGAAATTCAGCATTTTACAAAAGAAAAAAATAATGGTATTATCTAAGCATTTTCAACAGTTTTAGGCTGTAGCATGAGTAATTTTTGTATGACCCCTTGTGGACAAAACGTTAATAGATATTGAGGAACGCTTCATGACATTCAGCAGCCATCCAAATTATATCCCATTTGTTCTCGATTCGAGTAATTTCCTGCAAATTGCGGCTATGAATAGTTGGCTGCTAAATGCAAAGACAAATTTTTCGATAGCTTTAACGGTTTTGTATACAAGCTTGTCTGGGCTTTTTAAATGCCTAATTTATTGGTAAAATAGTTCTGAACTGGTACACAGGGATCGAATTTTTCCGGGTCGGAAATATCGACCCGGAACGCAGGTCGGGTCGGTGCCGACCCGACCTGGTCAAATTTTGAAAAAATCCGATCCCTGCTGGTACATATGATTTTTTACCGAAATTGCGGGTTATAATATAGCTTCTCAAACTACTGGTGTGCGTCTATAAGGACGATATAGACAAAATGTTGCCAATTAATTGAAAGGGCTTCAGGGAATTTAGAATTTTTTCACGCATTTTGAAAAATAAAGACAATACGATTCGTATTGAAAATCTCAGTGGTCCTGACGCAACCCGGAGTACGTGACACTGCCGATCCAGTTTTTTCGATTGACTGGAGATTATCGATTTACCGGTCTAATGATTTGTATAAAAACAGCTCTGCTGTGACACGTAGCATAAAAACATATATTGGATCAAAATTTCAAAAAAATTGTACATTTATGGGCCATTTCCAATCTCAGCAATAATTACTAGTGTTTGAAAATAGCAGACCTTTATATTTGGTTGGGGACATTAAAAACCAGGTGGACAGTATTTCGATTACGGGGCTCCTCGCACATATTAGCCACTTTTCACCCACAATTTTCATATAACTCGGCTTTTGGAAACGACTTATTTGATTAAGTTCTTAGATAACTCAAACTTTAGAGTTTTTTCTGAGATTACTGAAATCGTTTCATTATCAGTTTTTGTTAAAAAATTGGAAACAGTGGTCTGATTCGGACCATTTTTGTTTGAATTAATTTTTCTCTTAGTAGTTCTGCTCAGTTTGAGCTATCTCAGAACTCAATCGGATGAGTCGTTTTCAAGAGGTGAATTATTTAAAAATTTTGGCTAAAAAAGTGGCTTGTGCGAGGAGGCTCCGTGATCCATATGCAATTATTACTTTCGAAATGGAAATTGTTATGAAGGAAATTCTCGCCAATAATAATGGTCACTAGGCAAATTCTGTTTTTAAACCTTCGCCATCGACGATAGCTTGGCTTTCCAATAGAACTTGCCTAGTTACCATTTTTATTGCAAGGATTTTTTTCACGGCAATTTTCATTTCACAAGTAAAAAAACACATATAAAAACCCAGTATATTCTGTACTTGAGATAGATTAAATTTGTTTTTTAGAACTCGTGATGACATTTTCGATATTCCGATGTCGCCCAAGTCCGTTTCGAGCGAAGATTTTCTTGCTTGTTTTTATTCTTTATTTCTTACGGCATATTTATAACAATCATAATGCTAAAAATTATTCAAATCGAAAATATGGCTCTCAGGAAAGGTTAAAAAATACGGAATTAAAAGAAACCGATTCGAAAATTTTCAAAAGTGGTTAACGTCGAATGTTTAGATTTCGAGCAATATATTATTTTTGTAACCAGATGCATGCCCAGTATACAGTTAAAACTGGTTAATTAAACCTCGATTTTAAGTTCAACTGATTTTACCAGCATACTGGAAATGCACCTGGTAATGAAAAAGTCTATTTTTCGAGATATCGATTACGGGCCCCCTGGGAATTTTGTGGCAATCTTTTAATATAATTCGGCCTTTGAAAAAAACCCATCCGATTAAGTTCTTAGATAGCTAAAACTGAGCACAAATATTCAGAGATGAATAAATTTAAAAAAATGGTCCGAATCAGACCATTGTTTCCTATTTTTAAACAAAAACAGATAATCAAATTATTTCAGTAATCTCAAAAAAATTTAAAAGTGATCCGATTCGGACCATTTTTGTTTGTTTATTATTCACGAGATATTTGTGCTCGGTTTGAGCTATCTAAGAACTTAATCGAATGCTTCGTTTTCAAAAGCCAAATTATATAAAAATTTAGGCTAAAAAAGTGGCATAAAATGCCCAGGGGTCTCCGTAATTGATATAAAGTCACTTTGGTTTGAAAAACGATATCTTCAAAAACCCTTATCTTCAAACCAAATTATGTTTAAAATAGGCTATGACTATTTTTATAAAATCTGGCTAAGATGGGAACGCAGGAATTCTTCAGGCCGGCCGAAGAATTGATACCTGTTTATAACGATGATGAGCAAGATTTAGACGAAATTCGCAAAACATTATTTTCTTCAAAACTCCATAATAAATTTAACCTGGAGACGTTCAATGACACAAATGGTATTATAATTGCAGTCAAGAATGGTTCGATCAGAAAAAAAATATTGAAATTATACATATCATGAAAAAATAATATTGAAATTAACATTTCATGAAAAAATAAATGGCCAAAACCTTCTAATTTTTGAGATATTTGGGAAATTTTGCCACTTAAGAAAAATAACTATTTTGATAAAAGTTTACCGATGTTTTTATTTTGCGTGTCCCTCTATAAGGACAATATGCCATTTTTTCTAAAATTTAAGGGTGAGGTAACTTTTTTTTAGAACACCCGGCTGAGATTTGACACCAAACAAAATTAATGAGGCCATTTTATTTTTTACAGTTATAAAACCACCTTTTTTCAGAAAAATATCTATAGAACACGCGTTTTTAGAAACTTTTGACCGAAGGGAGAGAAGAAAAGATTTATTTGTCGGCCAAAATAAATTCTTATGAGATAAATGGCTTCAAATTTTCATATTTTTCAAAAATAAGGACAATAATGACAAGTGTTTTAGTTAAAACCCGAGGGATAAATTGGCAAAATAGATGTCCTTATAAATCAAAACCACATTATAATTATTTGAGTCAAATTATATAATGTTCATTTCTTGGTGTTTTGATAAATAAAATGTGTGTTTTATTTCAAGATTAAAAACCAGTTATAAGTTCATTCTCGACCCCAATTCTTCAAAATCCTCGTGGAATCGCTTCGTTTCTCACATGATATTCAACAAACTGATTTAATTATTTCGCATGATATGGTCCGCTGAGATGGATCAAATAACAAAATCTATCAATTTCTGTAGAGTGCACCAAATTTATTTTCCACTGATTCGGGATTTGGAAATGCGACGAAAAATTTAATATGTAAAGTATATTTGTAAACTGTATTCATGAGGACTGTTTCATGGGTCGAAAGAACAATTCAGGGTCAAACATATTTAGAAAACTCGAGTCAAACAAAAATGAAAAATTCGTTTCCGCAAGTTTTTCAATTTATTTACTTTTTCGGGAAACTCGGGCATTTTGTTTTTATTGACCCGAGTAACCCAAAAAAAAACTTGGTGGTTTTAATTACGCGGGGCCCGAGTCGGGGCATGCAAAAAAGGGGTCAACTTTGGGGATCGATACGATGGAAACCAAAAATGACCATGAAAACTTTTGAAATCAGCGTAGGTTTCGTTACAGACAAAAATTTATAAATTGGAAATTGTTTTATAATTTTTCACAAAATTTCGTTTGAAAGAGTAAACCGATATCACGGAACCGAAAATGAACGTCAAAACTTTAAATTACGACAGCTTTGAATTTTATTGATAATATCCATTTTCATCAATTTTAAAAACGATAAAAATGGGGGTACGGTTTAGACAAAGGAGCAGACTGGACATTGTTGAAACCATACATTAGGAAGATCTATCCTTGATCTCGCGATTTGATAAGAAGTTTAGTACCACTCCCACCAACCATCTGGTTAACCGCGGTTAAACACGAGTCCCTCAGCTTTTTTCAAAAAAACAAGGATCGTAGAGCTTATATCGGAAAGTTTTGAGATTTGGTGAGAATCCGAAAAATTGTCTGATTTTAGTGAATAGGAGCTGTTTTTTCGATTTTTGCCTCAGGGTCAGCAATCTGGTTAAATGTGCCGAAAAAGGGTGTTTTTCGACGTTTTGATAAAAGGCTTTTTCTGTGGAAATGCAAGAAACGTCATTTCGGAATGTAACAAGCCCAAGGGTGGTGAACATCGTATAGGAAGAACTTTTTCGAATTTCGACCTGATTGGCTGTAAATCGACAAAAAAGTGCGCGAAATCGACAATTTTGAATATGAAAGTGAGAATTAGATAATTTAAATGCCACCAAAAGTTCCTTGGGTACGGTTTTTTTTCTAGAATCCGCTGTGTTCAAAATCAGGGCCATAGTTGCTAATATCGTTTCCAGCAAACCGTACCAAAGAAATCTTTTCGTGGCATTTAAATTTTCCAATTTTCACTTTCATATTCAAAATTGTCGATTTCGCGCACTTTTTTTTTGATTTACAGCCAATCAGGTCGAAATTCGAAAAAACTTCCGATACGATGTTCACCACCCCTTGGGTGTTTTTTTAGGAGCTATCTGGTGTTCCCGGCTTTCTCGTATTTGGAAACCCGTATTGGCTTGTTACATTCCGAAAATGACGTTTCTTGCATTCTCACAGAAAAAGCCTTTTATCAAAACGTCGAAAAACACCCTTATCCGGCACATTCAACCAGATTGCTGACCCCAAAGGCAGAAATCGAAAAAAACAGCTCCTATTCACTAAAATTCATCTGATTGTCTACAATTTTTCGGATTCTCACCAAATCTCAAAACTTTCCGATATAAGCTCTGAGATCCTTGTTTCTTTGAAAAAAGCTGAGGGACTCGTGTTTCACTGCGGTTAACCAGATGGTTGGTGGGAGTGGTACTAAACTGTCTAATGAAATCGCGAGATCAAAGATAGATCTTCCTGATGTATGTTTCAAAAATATCCAGTCTGCATTTGTCTAACCTTACGAAGCCTCTGAAATCCCAAAAATCACTATCATCACCCCCTTAAGGTGGGTACCTCATGAATTGAAGCTCAAGCAAAAAAATTTCACAATGTTATTGTCATCGTTTTTTTTTAATATTAACAGTTTGAAATAAACCGATGGTATTTTTATCTCCATACTCCGTCAGGAAAGTACTTTTTCCACATTTTGAATATAAATCGTTTTTGTTTTTAGCATTTTAATAAAAATTTATGGATTTTTAGAAATTCAAAGTACCATTTTCAGACACCAAAAAATACACAAACTATTGTTCCGATAGAAACAGCACTCCGCAAGCTCATCAGCTATTCAATTATATATGTTTCAAATTTGTAACTGAAAAATTCAGGGAGCTTTTGTGAGAGACTCTTAAAATAAGCTCAACAAACGTTTTTTTGCCGATTCAGGAGCGAATTTTATACAAATTTTCGAAATCGATAGTAACAGACCTGCGTACGTATTTTGTTTTTGATTGAACCAAAAAACAATTTTCGTATCCTGAATACTCACAGAGGAGTAGGTTTTTAACACAAAATATCACTCTATTTTGAAGCTCTTTCCTGATTGGTTGAGCAATCATTGATCTTTATTTATTTTTCAGGATATGATATTTTCGTTCAAATATCACATTATATTAAACTATTGGGACCTATAATGTGTATTATTCCAGATATGTGGCCTCAAAAATCACAAAATGGACTTTTTTCATAACGGGTACCCGCTTAATATTAAAAAAACTTTGAAAATGGATTGAGTGTGAAAAGTTTTTTAGTATTTTAAAGACCATTAAAATATTTATCAGAAAAATAACCCATTATACCTAGCGCCCGTTTTAGATTTTTTCAGCAAATAACGACATAAAACAAATCCTAATAGACATATAAAACATATAATAATTTTGGAAAAAGTGTCTGGGACCAAACAAAAATTATTGCATGAAAATAACCTGCAGATAAAGAACCTGATAATTTCAAAAATTGAAAAAATATATTTTCGATACAATTCTTTTATCCAACAAAATTTTTTGGTCAAAAATATTCCGCTGGCCTAGTTTATTTCAGACAAATTTATGCATTTGAAATAATATAAAGCTTGAAAATTTTTCTAAATCCCAAAATGAGAGCGCGAATTTTTACAATGATGAATATCCATCTGAAAGTCCATCAGATTGTTCATGGAATGTGAAGAGAAAAGATCAAGTAAATCAAAATTGTACTGGAAATGAGGATGCATACGGTCATTTTAGAGAATCTAGAATTGTTAATATAAAACATCACTGGTGGTGGAAGGACTTGGTTGTTAATTCGTAAATACATTACAGTCCATAATTTCTGAAGCCTTATGGGCGAGCGATAGTACTGTCGTGTGTCTGAGAGGACAAAACTACAGTACAGTATCATTACTTTTGATATGACACTTAACTTAACATATGACAGGCTGAGGGTTTTTCGCGTTGTTTGACGGAAGAAAAAAACATTATTTTTCTCTAGTTTTTAAAAGTTCTGTCATATTTGTCTAATCGGGGGCGCGTCTGAGCGAATTTAACAGAAGTTGAGGCTTTTTATGCGAAACAATGGCTTATAATAACAGCTTTTTAGCTCCATTATTTGATTTTTATATCAAGTTTTTAATTAGCGGACGTTCTTCGTGTGTCTTTAANGAGATTCTGTTTTTTAGAAAAACTCTAAATGACGCTAGAGATAAGCCTGGAAGCTGACGACATTTTTTCTTTAATTAATGACTAATAATAACTAACTTTTTATTCTTTTCGCTCAAAAAAATGTCAAAAATAAATCTGAATCGTTGACGGAATCAATGTCCCCATCAGAGTCAAAGCCGTTTTCCGAGCAACCAATAACTGTCGGTGAAAACCGGAAAAACCAGGAACGGGCTCTGCTTGAGTCATTAGGCTATGACCCAAAATTGTCGTATTTGCCAGCTTTCAGCTATCTCAAAGCATCATTTTGAGCATCTAAAAATAACCCAAACCGCAATTCTTGTCGTTCGTCTCATAATACATTTTTTATTCGTTCTTGAAAAATGAAAGTGACTAAATAGAACTGCTGAATCACTGCTGGATCGGCTTCTTTTTGCATCAATTGGCTTGTGGTCCGGAAGTCTTGAACCAGTAGGCACATATTGCTGATCTCTGTGATCGCCCAGCCCCCATTTTGTTTAAATTTCGCGGACTCTTGAATTCGCTTGAGCTTTACGGTGCTCAAAGACTTTCGGAAAGAATAATTTTGCGATTTCAATGCCACTTCATTTTGAAAGCAGAAGAGATGAAACCGGAACAATCGCTCGGTCGTATGGTGCAACCCAATTACGCCCCTGAAACATACTTTTATTACTAGTGTTAAAAGAATAAACAAACTGTTAACAAGGGGGGCCCCAATATTCGCCGAGACATTTTCAGGAAAATCGCAATATACTTTTGGGGTTTTGAGGACCATTTCAAACTTAAAACATCATTGCGAAAAATACGGCACGCCATTTGTCCTCTGTAAATAAGATACTAATAAGGTACTGTTCATAGTTGTCAGCGGACGTTTTTGAAAATTTTTAAAACGTCGCTTGCGCACAAAAAAACGTCCGCTTAGACGCACAGAGACAAATTTTTGGTCTCAAAATCGAAAAATGGAGCTAGAGAGCTGTTAGGCAAATTTTCGCATGAACAGCCGCATCTACTGTTAAAATTTGACTTGTAAGACCAATTTCGGGGAAGTTTCTACAATAAAAAAGTGGAAAATTGGTGGTATAGGTGTTACGCTTGTGACAAAAATAGGAGACTTGATGGGTAAAAAACTCCAAAGTGGCCACTTCTTGCATAATTTTCTCAAATAATTCGAAAAAAATATTTTGGAAATTTTCCAAAATATTACGAAAATTTTTCAAATCCAAAAATTTCAACTGACCGGAAATGTGGTTTTACATAATTTCAAATTCAGTTTTTAAACTGATGATTCACCATTTCATTATTGAAACCGGAAGTTGACACAACACTGTGTGCCAAGTCTGAGAAAAGTTGATTAGTTTTTACTCTGTCGGAGACGCATCACAAAATGGAAATGAATTATATTTTTATAATTTATATTACGAGAAAATGGCGGCCGTATTTTTCGCAATGATTTTTTTTTAGTTCTGAAATGCTTGAAAACCCCAGCGTATTTAAATTTTCTGAAATGGTGTGGTTTACTCATTGTTTGTGAAAAAAATATTAGTTTGAAAATTAATAATCGAAACGTTCGCATGCCTTCCAAATTGAATTATTTTTTGTTCGGTTTAATGAATTTTAAAATATGTAGAAATTTCTCTCGGATTGTCCCTTATAGACACGAACGACGTGTTTTTTAAGTTTATAGGACAATGCATTACATTTATATCATATATTATATAATATAATTAGGGTTGCGCCCGGTTCTAATTGTTGACTTTTTAAACCAGGGTTTAACTTAAAATTCAGAACAAACTTCTAGGGTCGAATTTCAGAACTAAGACATTATTGAAAAAGAAAATTTTACGGAGATTTCGGGGGATATTCTAGGTTTCATGTTTCAAATGGAGATTTTACGTGTGCTAGGATTCTTGCTATAAATTTTAATTGTTAATTTCATCGTAAATTCAGATAATTAAACGACCCGAAACGAATAAAAAATTCACGTTCCAGCTAAAAAAAATTAAAGTTCAAACTTTTCAAAACCCAAACTTGTCAAAAATTTTGGGAAAAAATCTTAAAATCCGCTTACGCAATTTTCGACTTGATTTTTTTTCGAATGTTTTTTAATAGTTTTATTTGCTTTTTCTATTCTGAATAAAGTTCCCGGTATCGAAATTAAATCATTTTTATATTTGATTATATCAAAAACTCAATTTTAAGCAAAAAAATAGAAATTTCAAAACAGCATATTATTTTGACCAACAAGTGACAAATTTTTTTTTCATTCTTTTTCACCCGGTAAAGCTTATTGATTATTCTTTCGATTTTTACTCTAGATTGGAGTTCTCCCGTGTCGCAACCCTAAATATTATGTATCAGGTTTTCAAAATAATGCATACTTTTTGTTTTGGGTAATTTATATGATCCCCATTAAATTTTTAATGTACGCCCGCTGGGCCTGTTTGACAGGGACAATTTAGAACTCGGTCCAATAAGTATTAATGTGTCTGTGGTCTCTGCTAACGGCGGACAAAGTCAAAAATCAAATTTTAACCCGTAGACCCAAATTGTTGCAAAAAATGCTTTTAAAAATTATAATTTTTATGTTGAGAGCTCATTTTTTATACGGGTCTAGTTTGGGCGGACAGGAGTTCGGAATGCCTTTTTTTTCGACTTAGAAAGAGTTATGCTTTAAATTAAGAAATGGCGGTTAATAGCTTAAGATTCCAAGCAAAGTGTAATTTAAAGAAAAAAAGTTATCATTAGTTGCAATAAAAGCAATTTGTTTAATCATTTTGTATATGACTTACCTAAATGATTCTCTAGGCATTACGCGGGGTAAAAACTCTCAGTAACGTGAAATGAATTTGGATCGTATAAAAAGAGCGAGAAATCCCAGTTGTAATCAATCGTAGAGACAAAACGTTTTCCCAACATCAGGGGAGTAATTTCAGCAAAAAGCGCCTTCCGATAACCATTCCATTATTGGTGCTTGCCAGAGTTAAAACTGGGTCGAAATCAAGGTTCAGCCACTGTTCCTACACGGCGATTATCAAACAAGAATTGTTATACACAAGATAACTTCATTAATGATAGTCTACATTATGGAAACGCAATTATTTTCAATCAGAAATTGTTTCCGTTAAGACCACCTCAACCCAGTGACTATATTAAGGCACAGACTTTGAGCGCTTTGATTTACGAGAAGAAGTATAAGTGTTTTGCAACTTAATGTTCTTTAGTCCCCAAGATTTAGGATAGACTTAAACTTTTTTTAATCATTTTTTTACCAGTTTTACCTTATTATTGTAACCAGGTAGAATATTAATAACAGTTAGAATTGACATTTAAAATGTGACCTTCAACCTACGCAATCCATTCTAAACAAATTGAGAGACGGCCAGAACAAATTATAATGGAAAATATAAGAATTAAATTCTCCTAAAAATGACTTCCTCAGAACTGACACTGCAATTTTTTGTCTTCAAATCCTACAAGGTTTCGAAATAAAACCTAACCTACGCAATTTATAGAAATCACTTGTTGAAAAAATAAAAATTTTACCTCTTAGACCTCAGATCAAAATTGAAAATGGAGCAGATTCAAAAAATTTTTCCTAAAACTGATCATTCAGAAGTAAACTGCGATTTCCTGGTCTCTTAAGCTACAAAATTTTATTAAAGGCTCGGGGTTCCAACAGCCAAGGAAAAACTTTCAATGGGCCAAAGTATTTCCAATTTTTTAACAGAATGTTCGGCTATACGCATATATTGAGCGCTAAAAATTGAAAGTCTGGTTCTGAGGGAAACCACAGTACAGTATGTACATTACTTTGAGGGGTGCTCATTTTGGTTAATTTAGCTATCATTTGTAAATTTTTTTCAATATGGTACACTCTCTCAAGAAGCAAATTACATTTTGGTTGATTTTTGACCCATTGAACTTTCCGAGCGAAAATGTTTTAAATTTTATTATATATATCATATGACACCTTTAAAGGAGTTTAAATCGCAATGTTCACCGAATTGTTTTTGGTGACAAATGGAATGTATCATAATTGTTCCAGTTGTAAAGGCCTCAAAGGAGGCCAATTTTGGTTGCAAGGACTGTATATGATAATCCTTTTTCTATCTACTACGCTTTGGTTTTTCGCTGCTTATATACGTTCCTAACGATCATAATCGGTCTCTTCCGTCCTTAAAATTTAGATTTCCTTCGTTGAAAAAACTTCTGCCTTTTGAATAACCCAAAATAAAATCTGGAGTGACAGCATGATCTTCTTCCAGCAAAACTCATATGCAGAATTTCGCGGAAACATTCGCTAATTTTATTTAGCTTAATAATGGTTTATTTTATATTTGTGATTTATTTTGTCCAAAAAACGACATCTGATAGTTTCGAGAATGCGCCCGTGTTTTAAACGATTGAGAAAATGAAATTTTGATCATATAATGATTCAAATTCAATAAATATTCAATCCATATTTATATACAGTATTTACTGGCTTAATTTTTAGCCGGAAATATCTGTAAAAGCGTGGAAACTAATTTTAGAATCATTTTTCATTATAAACAAATGAATCTGTTGAGCTTTTCGGTAAATAAAGGGGTCGTCATTTGAGCAAGTACTCCGCTGTCGGTCTCCATTTACGAATCTCCCTCTTTAAAAAAATCGGGTTAGGTGAACTTGTTTTCCAGCTTAGTACGATTGTCTGGAATGTGCCTTATATCTTTATTATCCATCTCAGCACAATCCGAGACTCGAAATTGGCAAGTCATTTTTTTTTTAATTTTTATCCAAAAAACTAATCCAATCGAAATACGATAAATTGATCTACGAGATAAAAGTTTTGATAAGTGAAATAAGGGGTTTTTCAGTTGCAAACACTTTGTGATTGGCTGTCTCAGAAAGATAACTCCGACATTTCATTGGCAAAAAAGCTAATTTCCACAAACGAAAACTTACAGTCACCTTACTCCAGAGTAAACTGGTTCGTAGATTGGAGACCGAAAAAAATTGCGATTGTATCAACTTATTGACCTTGTATACCCATTTGGAAATTCCTGAAGCAGATGTACCCTTCCTCGGAAACATACCAAGCCCATTTTGATTATGTCTTTTTCACTTATCAAAATTTTATCTCGCTCTAGAGATTTGTAAAGACCGAGGATACGAGTAAAAATTATGTTTTTGACAAAGACGGAGAACACGAGAGCCAACCAATTTTACCACCCGTTTATAACAAATCTCTAGATCAATTTGTTTTTTTGATTAGATTTAAGTTTCTTTATAAAACTCTGTTTTTTTTAATTTAAATACGTTTGCTTTAAAGACACACGAAGAATCGTCCGCTAATTAAAACGCTCGGAGTATTTTTGAGACAGCCAATCACAAAGTGTTTTGCAACTGAAAACCCCTTTTTCACTTATCAAAACTTTTATCTCGTCTAGATCAATTATTATTTCGATTGGATTTAAGTTTTTTGGATAAAAATTAAAAAAAAATGGACTTGCAATTCGAGTCTCGGATTATGCTAGATGGATAATAAAATATAAGGACATCCAGACAATCGTACTAGCTGGAAACGAGTTCACATAACCCGTATGTTTTAAAGAAGGGAGATCGTAATGGAGACCGAAGCGGAGTACTGCTCAAATGACGACCCCCTTATTTACGAAAGCTCAACAGATTTCATTTTTTCTAATGAAAAATGATCTAAAATTAGTTTCCACGCTTTTTACAGATATTTTCCGGTTAAAAATTAGCCAGTAAATACTTATATATATATTTGGATTGAATATTTGATTGAATTTTGAATCATTATAAGGATTCAAAATTCATTTCTCGATCTGTTTAAAAACGGGCGCATTCTCAAAACTATCAGATGTCGTTTTTTGGACGAAATAAATCACAAATATAAAATCAACCATTATTAAGCTAAATAAAATTAACGAAATGTTTCCGAAATTCTCATATGTAGTTTTGCTGGAAGAAGATCATGCTGTCACTCCAGATTTTATTTGGGTTATTCAAAAGGCAGAAGTTTTTTCAACGAAGGAAAATCTAAATTTTAAGGACGGAAGAGACCGATTTATGATCGGTTTAGGAACGTATAAAAGCAGCAAAAAACAAGCTGTAGATAGGAAAAGGATTATCAAATACAGTCCTTGCAACCAAAATTGGCTCCTTGAGGCCTTAACGAACTGGAACAATTATGATACATTCCAATTTTGTCACCAAAAACAATTCGGTGAACAATTGCGATTAAACTCCTTTAAGGGGGTATGCGACTCTGATTAAATAAAGGCCTTAGAGACATTAAACATGCTTGAAATTGATACGGGGTGATAATTAAGTGTACTAAGAACCCAATCATCAAAAAAAAATTTCGAAATTTTCGCATTTTTTTCTAAGTATTTTTAAAAAGATGAAGTTAAAAAATAACGTTTGCTCGAATTTGACCACTAAAACTTCAAAATATCGCCTTGACGTAAGCCAACTTTCTCATCAGTGTTTCACTGGCTTTCTTTTGAGCCTACTTTCGAAAAAATCGAAGCACTTTTTTTTNTAACTAAATTTTTTCATGGGATACTTGAAGTTGAAAATTCAGAACTTTCACTTCCGAAGAAAAATATCTGCCCCTAGATATCAATAAATTTTTATTTTAACTGTTATGCATGCACAAAACACTTTCCTAAAAACTGACTAATCTCACATTTGTATTTTATGTCTAGTTCCGAAATAATTTTTCCGGAAGTGAAACATAGGCGAAAAATCCTAATAAATCAACTCCCCGTAATTCTGGAACCAAACATTCGAAAAAAAATTCAATTATTTTTTTGGAACCGAATTTAAATTCTTTATAATGTGTTTGAAAGAAAGGATTTTACGATCCCGTTTTTTGCTTTTTTTGGATGATTTTAATGAGCTGATACACATTTATTGTGGTTCAGCTAACGATAATAAGCACAAAAAAATAAACCAACTAATTATTTTCGTAAGTTTAATTGACGCCAGTCTGCCACATCGCTGCTACCCCCTTAAAACTGCTCATTTTTGGGCAGGCATACTACCTAATTAAGCTTTGTGAGAACCAAGTGAGAGCCTGAGATATTTTATAGCAGCTGCGCTGCTATCGTGGTTGGAGTTATGGGCCACCGCCATACTTTGGCCCATTGAGTTTTTCCTTGGCTGTTGAAACCCCGAGCCATTTTATAAAATTAGTAGATAAGAGACCAGAAATCGCAGTTTACTTCTGAATGAGTCAGTTTTTAGGAAAATTTTTTCTGAATCTGCTTCATTTTCAATTTTTGATCTTAGGTCTAAGAGTAAATTTTTATTTTTTCACAAGTGATTTCTATAAATTGCGTAGGTTATGTTTCATTTTCGGAAAACTTGTAGATTGAAGACCAAAAATTGCAGGTCATTTCTGAGGAAGTCACTCTTTAGGAAATTTAATTCTTAATATTTTCCATTATTAATTTTTGTTCTGGCGTCTCTCATTTGTTTAGAAATGGATTGCGTAGGTTGAAGGTCACTTTTTAAATCTCAATATTCTACACCTGTATTAATATTTCTACCCTGGTTAAATAATAAGGTAAAAATGTAAAAAAATATTAAAACAGTTTAAGTCTATCCTTAATCTTGGGGACTAAAGAACAATTAAGTTGCAAACACTTTTACTTTTCTCGTAATAAGCGCTCAAAGTTGTGTCTTAATATAGTCACTGGGTGTGAGGTGGTTAACGGAAACAATTTTTTATTGAAATAATTGTGTTTCCATAATGTAGACTTCATTGTAGATAGTGATCTTGTGTATAACATTCTTGTTTGATAATCCGTGTAGGAACAGTTGGCTGACCCTGATTTCGACCAGTTTTAACTCTGGCAAGCACAATATGGGAATGGTTATTTCGAAGGCGCTTTTTGCTGAAATTATCTCTCCTGATTTTGGGAAAACGTTTTGTCTCTACGATGATTACAACTGGGATTTCTCGCTCTTTTATACGATCCAAATTCATTTCAAGTTACTGAGAGTTTTTTACCCGCTAATGCCTAGAGTACATCATTTAGGTAAGTCATACAAATATTAAACAAATTGCTTTTTATTGCAATGAATAACTTTTTCTTTAAATTACACTTTGGCTTGAAATTTAAGCTATTAACCGCCATTTTCTTAATTTTGAGCATAACTCTTTCTAAGCGGAAAAATGGGCATTCGAACTCCTGTCCGCTCAAACCTAGACCGGTATAAAAAATGAGCCTAACATTGGAAATTATAATTTTTAAAAGCATTTTTTGCAAAATTTGGTCTAGGCGGTTAAAATTTGATTTTTGACTTTGGCCGCTTAGACAGAGACCACAGAACATATACTTTAATATTGGACCGGTTCTAAATTTCCTGTTAACAGGCCAGCGGGCGTATTTAAAATTCGAGTGAGGAAATCATAAAAATTACCCAAAACAAAAAGTATGCATTATTTTGAAACCTGATACATTATATTTAGGGTTGCGCACGGGAGAACTCCAATCTAGAGTAAAAATCGAAAGAATAAATCAAAAATTTTACCGGGTGAAAAAGAATGAAAAAATAAATTTGTCACTTGTTGGTCAAATAATGCTGTTTGAAAATTTCTATTTTTTGATTTAAATTGGAGTTTTTGATATCAAATATAAATGATTTAATTTTCGATACCGGGAACTTTTTCAGAATGAAAAGCAAATAAAACTAAAAAAAACATTCGAAAAAAAATCAAGTCGAAAAATTGCGTAAGCGGATTTTAAGATTTTTTCCCAAAATTTTCGACAAAGTTTGGGTTTTGAAAAATTTGAACTTTGAAATTTTTTTTAGCTGAAACGTGAATTTTTATTTCGTTTCGGGTCGTTAATTATCTGAATTTTACGATGAAATTACAATTTAATTATAGCAAGATCTAGCACACGTTAAATCTCCATTTGAAACATTGAAACCTGAATATCCCCGAAAAATTCTCCCGTAAAAATTTTCTTTTTCAATAATGTTCTTAGTTTGAAAATTCGACCTTAGAAGTTTGTTCTGATTTTAAGTTAAACCCCTGGTTTAAAAGTCGAAAATTAAACCGTGCGCAACCCTAATTATATTATATAAATTATATGATATAATGTTAATGACATTGTCCTTATAAACTTAAAAAACACTGTCGTTCGTGTCTATAAGGACAAACCGAGAGAAATTTCTACATATTTTAAAATTCATTAAAACCGAAAAAATATTCATTTGAAGGCATGTGAACGTTTTCGATTATTAATTTTCAAACTTAATATTTTTTCACAAAAAATATGGTAAACCACACATTTCAGAAAATTTAAATACGCTGGGGTTTTCAAGGCAATTTCAGAACTTCAAAAATCATTGCGAAAAATACGGCCGCCATTTGTCTCGTATATAAATTATAAAATATAATTCATTTCCATTTTGTGATGGTCTCCGACAGAGTAAAAACTAATCAAACTTTTCTCAGACTTGGCACACGAGTGTTGTTCAACTTCCGGTTTCAATAATGAAATGGTGAAAAACTGAAATTTTGATATTATGTAAAACCACATTTCCGGTCAGTTGAAATTTTTGGATTTTGAAAAATTTCGTTAAAATTTTTGGAAAATTTCCAAAAATATTTTTTTCGAATTATTTGCAGAAAATTATGCAGAATGGCCACTTTGGATTTTTTATACCCCATCAAGTCTCTATTTTTGTCACAACGCGTAACACCCTATACCATTTTCCGACTTTTTATTGTAGAACTTCCCGAAATTTGGTCTTATGAAGTTCAAATTTTAACAGTAGATGCGGCTGTTCATGCTGAAAATTTGGCTTAACAGCTCTCTAGCTCCATTTTTCGATTTTTGAGACCAAAATTTGTCTCTGTGCGTCTAAGCGGACGTTTTTTTGTGCGTCTAAGCCGACGTTTTAAAATTTTCAAAAACGTCCGCTTAGACAACTATGACAGTACCTTATTATGTATCTTATTATTTACGAGACAAATGGCGGCCGTATTTTTCGCAATGATTTGTTTTAAGTTTGAAATTGTCTCAAAAACGCCAAAGTATATTCGAATTTTCTGAAATTTTCGGCGATATTGGGGCCCCCTGTTAACGGTTTGTTTATTCTTTTAACACCTAGTAATAAAAATTGTTTCAGGGGGTAATTGTGGTTTGCACCATACGACCGGCGATTGTTCCGTTTCATCTTCTGCCTTTCAAAATGAAGTGCATGAAAATCGCAAATTATTCTTTCCGAAGTCTTTTGAGCACCTTAAAAAGCTTCAGGAATTCAAGAGTCCGCGAAAATTTAAACCAAATGGGGGCTGGGGCGATCACAGGGATCGGAATATGTGCCTACTGTTTTCAAAGACTACGGACACAAGCCAATTGATGCAAAAGAGAGCCGATCTCAGCAGTGATTCAGCAGATGCAATTTAGGTCACTTTCATTTTCAAGAACGATAAAAATGTATTATGAGGACAGAACGAAAGAATTGCGGTTTGGGTTATTTTTAGATGGCTCAAAATGATGCTTGAGATAGCTGAAAGCTGGCAAATACGACAATTTTGGGTCATAGCCTATGACTCATAGGCTATGACTCATAGCAGAGCCCGATTTCCTGTTTTTACCGGTTTTCACCGACAGTTATTGGTTGCTCGAAAACGGCTTGACTCTGATGAAGGACATTGATTTCCCGTCAACGGATTCAGATTTAATTTTTGACATTTTTTGGATTCCTTTATTTTTAGAATAAGATTCCGTAAAACTAAAAAAACGAGCCGGTTTTGAAAAACCTACAATTTTCGTCAAAAAAAAGACGAAAAAATAAGAAAGACGAAGAATAAAAAGTTATATTATTAGTCATAATTAAAGAAAAAATGTGTCAGCTTCCAGCTATCTCTAGCGTAAATTTGAGTTTTTCTAAAAAACAGACCAAAAATTCTAGTGCTTATAGATAAAGTCGATAGTTATATTATGTCCGGAATACTTTTCGTTGCTATGATTATGTGTGGACAAAACTGGCGAAATTCGGCTAAAACCGAAGTTATTTTGTAGGCGTCCATAAGTACACGATTTATTATTCTGTCGATAAGGTCCACCAAATTTTGAAAATAATACCTTTTATAGAATGCACTGGTCTTTTTCTAGGAGAACCAAAATTTGGCCTACATTTTCGACTCTAGTGCTACTTTTATGTCTTTGAGATCATTTTCGTCTATAAGGTCTTCGTCGGTAAATTTCACATACAATGTAGAAAAATATGTTCCTATAAATGACAAATTATTAAATTTTATAAGCAAAAACCATAGACTATGAGCCAAAGCCTAGGCGTACTAGAGTATTAAAAAAAATGTATTAGATCTCTGTTTGATAACCCAAAAAGAGCCGCTCGGATTCGGTTGATAAAGCGAAAAATGAAACATTAGTGAACTTCCACTGATTAGCCGTTACGCATATATGGATCAACGACCTCAGAAGTAAAATCCACGTCACTATTCTGAAAAATGCGAAATGAGGCATTTTGATGGTTGATCCTTTCCTAATCTACCAATGGAAATTGCGTCTATTGCCGCAATCAACGGTTTTGATTGGGTGCTAATACTTACGTTGTTTGTATCATTCAAAATAGTTAGGATTGTACTCTGAGGTCCGTTGACAATAGCATATATAGCAATAAAAAATTACGCAAAAACTGGTTTTAGTAAGACTCGTTTTAGTGAGGAGGCCCGTTAGGGCATTTTTCCAACTGTTCTTCTCGTACAATTATGAAGGCGGCAGATGATCGTTATAGTCAGTCCTTTTCAAAATTTGATAACTTGTTTATTCTCGAGGTCTGAAATTGGCAAATGTTAAGAAACCGATGAGTAACCTCTCTTAAACCCCCTACACGCAAAACAGCATTGAAATCTCCCCTCACAGCCCCAAACGCCATTCGGGGACGCCACTTTGGGCGGTTATGGCGGAGATAAAATGCATAAACATATTCATATTTTTAATAACGCAAGATCAAAGGAGCTAGAGCTTAAATTGGAGGCTATAATTTTAGTATAATTAATTTTGGTGCGTCGATAAATGGCAAAGGCAAAATAGGGTTTAGTTCAAGGTACCGGGGTCATCGGAAAACCATAACATTTCAAATCCACAATATGAAATAACAAAAGGTTTAACATAGAACACATGGCTACTAAATATAGTTTGCTGTAATTACGAAAAAGCTTAATCTCATCAATCGTCTGAAAAAGAAGTTCGTACCCCGTTAAGCGCCAATAGATGCACGCAGACAATAAGATCGGAGAAAAAAATTAAATGAAAAAGTTTTCGACTCGAACCTGAAGGGCTTATTAGGGCTGAATTATTTCAAAATTATTGATGATTTCAAGGTCAGACTTAATTTTAACATTAATTTTTTCCACAAAATTAATTACTTGTTGGTCAGATATATGACACCGAAACAAATGAATTTTAAGTTTTTACAACAAAAAAAGATTTATCCAGAGTGATATGGCAAATTAAGATAATTAATGTCAAAGCTAGCACTTCAGGAATCTTTTTTCTGAGTGAAAATATCTGTATGCTAGCGATACAACAAGAAATTCCTATTTTTTCGTAACGACATAAAAGTAACATCTTCGAAAGTCGGTAGAAAAGTCTTTGAGGATAAATATAATGTTATTGATCACAGATGTCAAGCCACTAGAAAGCAGGACAACTCGTGTTTTCGACTGCTGTAGGCTTGATTAGCTCGGCGTGGATTGAAGCCCACTTAATTAAGCTTAGACCTAGATTTGGCAGCAGACAGGCTTCACAAAGATGTTGATCATCGTGAATTTTGTCTAGATGACGTAAAAAATATTTTGTAAGATCTCATTATTCGAAGCGCCGACAGAAATCGATGAATTAAAAAAAAGCATTAAAAAATGCTAGTTTTGAAACAGTTTAAGATAATTTGTACACTTAGATGAAGCTGTCACACGAGGATCGTATGCGAAGCTGTGTGCAGGAGTGGTGAACCGTGTAATAGATGCATGATCGAACAGCGTTAGGAGCAGGATGTCGTGAGACTGAGAAATGAAATGAAATGGGAGGAGATTGTTGCGTGTATAAGTTTCGTTGGAAGAAACGGAAATAAATGACTGTGGTGTTAGCTGAAGATTAAAACTGTGCTCTTTAAGTGTCGCTTTTGCGTCGTATCCAATTTTATTAAAAATGCAAACTAGATTTTTGTCAGATATTAATCGCAAAAACATAGAGTTTTTATTTTCGAGTTTTTTTGAGAAATCACTGTGAGGGAAAAAAAAACTCTCTAAAATGACCCAGAGAAAAAAATAATTGTACCAGGAGTAGCCTCAGGTAATTTCTAAATCGAGTCTCCGTAGAAATTATAATTTTTATGTGTCGTATTTACGATCAGGATTTTTATCCGAAAATTGAAGCGGAAAGATCATTATCAAAAAACGTAGGAAAATATCTCTGTTGAACTGCTACGTCGATCAAAATTTTAAAAGCCAATTTCTAAAAAGAAAGTGCAAAACATCTCATGAGCAGCGACATTATTCATGCAAAGTCTGTGGATTAATTATTTCTATCTATGATTCTCGAATTTTCGGGAGAGGAATCAACAAAATCTCAGTCGTTCCCCGAACGGCGTTTGGGTGGAGGGGGTTAAGATATCGTGAATTAAGAAAAGCAATATGAAGATTGTTCATTTGTAAAATTATGTTTTTAAGAGTCTCATTTTAAACAAAGTTAGCGCCGGATGGACTTTAACGCGAAATTTGATCAGTCGCCCATGTGTAAGGGATAAAGACAGCTCTACAGTACTCCAGTTAACATTATTACTGTACGATTACTTTTAATAGGTTACTATTTAAGTGTTCCTCATCCATTTATACACAACGTGGTTGTCTCCAAATAACGTTAGCTGCCAATTCCGCTAAAAATCGTTCGAAAATGCGTAAAAAGAAAATTTGTCACCAATCTTTTAAAAAATCAATTTTTTAATATCTCTTTTGCTTGGCAAATATTACATTCAATGCATTTTATTACATGCTTTCTCGAAGTGACCAATGATTCGGAAATTATAATGGTCAAGATAAATTGCTCAAAGATTTTTACCGATACAACAATCCTTTAGCGAAAATAATTTTTAGAGAAAAAATTGTCACAGTAAAAATCGAAAGTACAAATTATGAAAAATTATAGAACAAAATGCGAGTTTTTATTGTATAATACTCCGCAAATTGTTAATATAATATCAACGATTTAAATGTAAATTTACTTTAAAGTAACCCGACTTTTCTGAAACTTGTCTTATAATTTACTAGTTATAGGATCCGTTATTCGATTTTGACCTCTGTTGCGTCTAAGCGGGGGACGTTTTTGTTGTGAAAAATATGATATTGGAGTGTTTCGAGAGGTAAATTTGAATAAAAAACTAAGTATAATTCTTTGTTAATGCCCATGGGAACAATGTGTTCCTTATAAGTGACGCTATAAGCTTAATTAGGTCATCTTACGAAAAAGACTCAATTGTAATAACTTTTGACTGGCGAAACAAGAATATAGAATTTTTGCGAAGCAAAATCGTGTTCCATTTTTTATGATTTTTTCCTTCTACTGTCCAACCCGAAAAATAAAAAATTTCGATATGCTCAAACTCTCTGCAAAAAAACTTAGGTTTCTGAATATTGACACCCTCTATAAAGGACAATTTGGTGAAAATAGCGCCAAAATCTAAGTTTTTAATTGGTCGGCCCTCTATAAGGACAATCGGCCAAAAATCCAAAGGGTATTATACCATTTCCTTATAGAGAGAAAACAACTGTAAGCAAAATGATGTAATATATTCTGCAAATGGTGTGGATTGATTTTTTCAATATCTAATGCTAAATATACCGCGCGTTCGGCGATAAACAGACCCTCCCTTCCTGTTTTATTTTTTTTAATAATATTTTGAAATTATTTGCATTTATCTTGTTACGCAATCATTGTATGAATTATTCACGCAAATCATCTTCAGAAGCGGCCGAACACTGTTAGAATAAAAGCGACTCAAAAGCACTGACTGATTCTCCGTGTCGAAAACTTTCTGTTTTTAGAAATTTGCGTAGCTCCCTTTTTCGTATTTTATACAATTTTTTGGCAAAAAGTGAGCTTTTTCTCTCAATTTCAAAAAAAATATAGACTTTTGGTGCTTATAGAATGAGCTGGAGCATCTTTCGCATTTTTTTATTTGAATTAATAAAACGCCAAAATATATCTGATGGAAAAAATTGAATTGAATCTTTGCGTTTTCCATGAATTTTGACGATAAAAAAGGTCATGCAAAATACCGCCGCCTGACATAAGTGTCTTTTTGTATCTAATTATTCAAAAAACACGAAAATGAGTCTTTAGAGAAAGTCATTTTGTCCAAGCGGAACGTTTTATTGTCGCTTTTTTTAAACGTCGCCTTAGACACATAGACTGTTTACTGAAACTGCATGTGAGACAGCACCCGTCATTTTTTCTCGACTGCAAATAGCTGTGATTCACGTGTCCTGTATGTTGTTTTATATTATCAAGGAGCCAACTAGAGATAATTTGGCACAAGAACAAAATTAATGCTGTCAAAAGCAATAATCAGATAGAAGCGAGCGAATGATCTCTCTCAACACAANAAAAATTTACCAAAAATGTATTTAGTAGACTGTCTTTAGTAGGACGGCCCGTTAGGACGCATTTTTTCAACTGTTTGTCTCCGTCAATTATGAAGGCGCAGATGACTCGTTATATCAGTCCTTTCAAAATTTCGATAACTTGTTTTATTCTGAGGTCTGAATTGAAAATTTAAGAAACCGATGAGTACCCTCTTAAGATTATCGGTGAATAAGCTAAAAATCATGAAATTTTATTGTAAAATTATGTTTTTTTAAGGACTCATTTTTTTAAACCGAAGTTTGCCCCACTGTTTTAAGACGGAATTAGATCATCCTACTAAAGACACTCTACAGTACTCCAGTTTACAATTATTTTACTGTACATCTTTTTATATTTACTATTTCAAGTGTTTCCTCACCATTTTAACCTACAATGTTTTGTCTCCAATATAACTTTAGTGCCAATTCCGCTAAAAATCTTCAAAATGCCTAAAAAATCTTTTTCACCAATCTTTTAAAAATCAATTTTTAATATCTTTGCTTGGCCAAATATTACATTTAATCGCATTTTATTATCATGCTTTTCTCGAATGACCCAATTGATTCGGAAAATGTATTATTTGTCGAAATATAATTTGCTCAAAGATTTTTCCGATAAACAATCCTTTAGTTTTCGAATATAATTTTTTAGAGAAAAATTGGGTCAGCAGTAAAAATGCGAAAAATACAAAATTTGATGAAAATTATTATGACAAAATGCGAGTTTTTATTGTAAAACTCCGCCAAATTTGTTTTTATCAAGTTCACATTTTAATGTAAATTTACTTTAAAGTAAACGCGACTTTTTGTTCTAAAAATTTGGCTTATAATTACAGTTTTATGGCTCCGTTATTAGATTTTGACCTCTGTGCGTCTAAGCGGACGTTTTTTGTGTGAAAAATATGATATTGATGTGCTTTCGAGAGAAAATTTGAATAAAAAACCTAGTAGACTTCTTTGTTTGCCATGGTAACATGTGTGTCCTTTATAAGGACGCTAAAGCTTAATTAGGTCATCTTACGAAAAAGACTCAATTGTAATAACTTTTGACTGGCGAACAAGAATATTAGAATTTTTCGAACAAAATCGTGTTCATTTTAGATGATTTTTTCTTCTACTGTCCAACCCGAAAAATAAAAAATTTCGATATGCTCACAACTCTCGTCAAAAGATACTGTGGTTTCTGTATATATTGACACCCTCTATAAGGACAATTTGGTGAAAATATGGCCAAAATCTAAGTTTTTTAATTTTGGTCGGACCCTCTATAAGGACAATTCGGCCAAAAATTCAAAGCGTTAATATCACCTTTCCTTATAGAGAGAAACAACAGTAGCAAAATGATGGAATATGACACTCAAATGGTGTCGGATTGATTTTTTTCAAATCTATGCTAAATATACCGCCGCGTGTCGGCGATAACACAGACCCTTCCTGTTTTATTTTTTTTTAATTAATATTTTGAAATTATTTGCATTTTATCTTGTTTACCAACATTTGTAATTGAATTATTCACGCAAATCATCTTCAGAAGCGAGCCGAACACTGTTAAATAAAAGCGACTCAAAAGCACTGATCTGATTCTCCGTGTGGAAAACTTTTCGTTTTTAGAAATTTGCGTAGCTCCCTTTTTCGTATTTTAATCAATTTTTTTGGCAAAAAGTGAGCTTTTTCTCTCAATTTTCAAAAAAAATATAGACTTTTTGGTGCTTAAAGAATGCAGCTGGAGCTATCTTTCGCTTTTTTTTTATTTTGAATTTAAATAAAAACGCCAAAAATATTCTGATGGAAAAAAATTGAATTGAATTTTTGCGTTTTTCATGAAGTTTTGAGATAAAAAAAGTCAATGCAAAAAATACCGCCGCCTGACATAAGTGTCTTTTTGTATCTAATTATTCAAAAAAGCACGAAAATGAGTCTTTAGAGAAAGTCATTTTTGTCCAAGCGGACGTTTTATTGTCGCTTTTTTTAAACGTCCGCTTAGACACATAGACTGTAGTACTGAACTCACAGCACCCGTCATTTTTTCGCGACTGCAAATAGCTGTGATTCAGTGTCTAAGTGTGTTTTATGATAGTCTATCATTGAACACACATAGACACTGAATCACGGCGGGATACATTATTATAAATATTTATATACAGTCGTGTAACACTATAATAACTTAGAAATTTCACCCAACTAGAGATAATTTGGCCAAGAACAAAATTATGCTGTCAAACAAGTAATCAATAGACTCTGGGAATGCATCTAATAAAAAATTCGTGACTTCAAATCTTTTGTTAATAAGTTAATAAAGTTTTATTATTATCGAAAATCATCTGAAGATTCTTTTTATCCAAAAAATTAAATTTTCAATGTAGATACAAAATTTCAATTTGTTTCTGGAAATTCTATTTTTATAAAACAAAATTACCCAGTTGACCGATAACAATCAAACATTTTGAGAAGTGCGCCTAAGTTGTCTGAAAGTTTGTCTTGCTTTTTTAGATCTATAGCTTTTTCTGAGCATTTTTAGTGAAATTTTTATTCTATATGGACAAAACGACAAAAATTTGCCTGTCCTTATAGAAACTTACGACTATAGTATAAAGCTTTTCAAAAACCCCAAAAATATATCTTTAAAACTTCTCAAATAAACCTTCCTTAGATTGATTCGAGATGAAAATGACGATTTTCCCTTTAAGTGCTTTTCTTTTGTTCTCTATGGCTCAGGCATATAGCAACACCGATGACGAAGATATGATTGAAGGATCGGGAGAGGGATCGGGATTAGAATATGTCGATATCGATACTTATGATGATATTTCTGGGACATTTAGCACGAAAAAAGATGACATTGAGGGAGTAAGTGATATTTTAGGTAGAACTTCAAAACCACAAAAATGTTGTTAGCCAACCAGACTAGATATCAACAAACAGTTTTAGCATCTGAATTTTAACCCAATTCGTAATGGGAGAATGTTTTCTTGATTTCCGGTTCGCGAAATTTCGGTGTTTTTGGCAATTTCCATCAGGTCGTTTTTTTAAGACTGTCGCACTGTGATTTCGACTGGGAGAACTAGACAAGATAGCGACAAATAGTTTTTTGCATGTCAAACCCACGAAAAAAATATACGGTAGAATTTTCATAGGTTGATCACGTGACCAAAAATCAGTCAGGGTGATTGCTCGAAATAACCGAAAAAACGATTTTTGCGAATTACCGGTGAACCGGTCATCACCGGAAAAATGAAAAAAAATTCACCATTACAAATTCGGTAAAAATTCAGATGCAAAAAACTTTTTGTCGCTATCTAGTCTGGTTCTCTCAAAACAGATTCCCCTGGGGGTGTTCAATGTACACTGTTCATGTCTGATTTTTATGAGGAAATAGAGGCAATCAGAGTACACTAAATTTCTTCGGAATGTCTACAAAATGAACTTCCGATCAAATCCTCAAAAAACATTTTCGCGTTTTTTCGACTTTTTTCTAAGTTTTTTTATTGATAAAGAATCTGAAGAATTAAGTCAAAAAATATTGTTTGTTAGAATTTTATCAGGTAGCTTTTTTTTTAAAGGAACATCGGACATTCGGCATCATAGCGCCGAAACCATATTATGTATCAACAAACGGTTTTTTGCAGCGTATANTAAATTTTTGATATTGGAAACTTTTTGTTTTTTCTCAAGTCAACCGGTTCACCGGTAATTGATGTTTTAACACGAAAGTTCAGTGGTTTGAATCTCAGTGAGCCCATTGTTTTGGCTACTTTATTGGAATTGTATGTCTTCTTGGTTATAATTGGTCTCTATTTGGTAACAGATTAACATAAACGGTCAAAGAAAAGAATTTTTATTGATTTATTTATGAAAAAAAAATATTTTTTTGGAAATTCCTATGTTTTGCCTCAGAAAAACTGGTACTTTTAAAGGTCGATTACCGGTGAACCAGTTTACTTGGAAAAAAACAAAAAGTTTCCAATAACACAAATTTTGTTGGCTACACGGGACAAAAACCCGTTTGTTGATACATCATATTATATGATTCATATATATGGTTTCCGCGCTATGATGCCGAATGTCCGATGTTCCTTTAAAAAAAAAGATACCTCACTAAAACTTGACGTTAGACAACTTTATCTTCAGTGTTTTCCTGGCTTTCTTTTGAGCCTAATTTCAAAAAAATCGGAGCACATTTTTTTTTCGAAATTTTTCTATTTTTTTGAAAAATCAAATTTTCAGGTCTGCATCGAAATTTAGAAAAAAACGCCACTGCACTCCTTCAAAATGCAACAATACACATGTACTTTTAAAAATTTTGGTCTTTTTTGAAACTAAACCTCGGAGGAGATAGATTTTTGAGTCAAAAATCATAAAAACTGCCAAAAATCATCAGTTTATTGGACCGCTTAGAAAATTAGGTCATCGAAATGAAAAAACGTTCGCTGCAAATCTTATTTTGCTTAAGCATAAATGCCACGTATTATGTCATCTTTTGAACAAATTTNGTTCTGAATGGCGCTCTGAATGGCTGGCCAGGCGTCACAGGTAGGCGTGGACAGAAATGCGCAGTAGGGATCATTTTCGATATGGTCTGGGAGGAGATAGATTTTGAAATTTTGCAAAGTGACCTTTTGTTACGACTATGTGCCGATTGGTGTAGCCATCAAAATCTCAGTTTGACCTTTTATTTCACAAAATAAAGGCTAGGTCTACAAATTGGCAATTTTGGAATTATTGTTCAAGCTTCAGATTTTCCGAAACTAGCCAAATTGCAAATCAGACATGAACACCTCCTTTAAGTGGGACAGTCTTAAAACGACCTCACTGATTTCCGGTCACTTGATCAACCTAGGAAGTCAAACAATTACAATGTTTATTTTTTTCACGTTTTTACATACAATAAAAACTGTTTGCCGCTCTCTAGTTCTCCCAGTGGTGCATATCAAAAAGGCGACCTTAGAAATCCTTTAGGAAATCCTAAATAGGTAGAATACTTAAGTTAGAATACAACTTTTTAGGTCTTTATTCTTCGGAAATATTTCGACAATTTTCACATTTCAAGTCATATGACGTCCTATATGACGTTTTTAAATTGACTCACTGTGATTCCGACTGGGAGAAGTAGACAAGATAGCAACAAATGATTTTTTGCATGTGAAACCTGCAACGAACTTCCAAGGAAAAATAATATATCTAAGATAGGGATCCGACGACTAGGCAGGATTTTCGATATACGGTTAAATTTTTTTTGACTTCCTAGTTTGATTACGTGGCCGGAATCAGTCATGGAAATTGCTCAAAATTACCGAAAACAACGATTTTTGCGAATTACCGGTGAACCGGTAACCAACGAAAAAAATAAAAATTTTCACAATTACAAATTCGGTCAAGATTCAGATCCAAAAACCGTTCGTCGATATCTAGTCTGGTTCTCTCAGAACAGATCCCCCCTTAATTTTTACAACAGTAGATGACCTCATGAGGCCTCATAAGCTGTCAAGGTTAATTCATTAAATCGATTTGCGAATAGCATCAAACGAGAACCAGCTCTGCAGTGTCACGTTGTTCTGAAAATAATACAGCGGGCCCAATATTGACGGAAATTTTTTTCAAAAAACATTCGGCGATATGGTACAGAATTAAATTTTTTCGTTCAAAAAGAAAAACTCGTGGGCATTCGTTCAAATGAAGTTCAATACCAATATGTGTATAATTACGTATTTATATTTCCGGCTTGTTACGGGTTTTTTCACTTGAAATTTTCCTCGTTTCAGGTTATTAATAAATTATTATAAAATTGTGGCGGAGTTATTTTCAGAACAGTAAACCGGTTCACCAGTAAAAACGGTGTTTGCACTGAAACAAGGATTTCTCGAGTACAGCATATAGACCTTCAGAGTATATATTCTCACTATTTGAATGATACAAACAACGCGAGATACTATCACCCCATCAAAACCCTAGATTGCATAATAGGTCGATTTTATTGGTCAGATTTGGAAAGGATCAACCAATCAAATGCTCAGAATCCGCATTTTTCAAATATTCAGAATCTGTCTTTTGAGGCTCTGTTATCCTGTGTTCTGAACCGGGATCGGGATCCCGAGTCGCGATCGAAATCCCCCATATCCATTATGATGCCCGAGTAACTAAAATATCTTATGTGCCTGTTCAAAGAATAGGGAATAAGATATTTAAGTTACTCGGGCATCATGATCGATATAGTCCAAGGTTGATTTTTTCTTAAATCTTGATCCGTGACTTTTCACATATATTATATTACTAGTATATCCTTCAGGACTTAAAAGTATAGTTATTAATTAATCGCAAACTGATCAATGTTAGAAGACCAATAAATGGTGTCGGTTCCTTCTTAGGTCGTTATTTTTTTCGGTTGGCCCATTGTGATTTCGACTGGGAGAACTATACAAGATAGCGACAAATGGTTTCCTGCATGTGAAACCTTGGAAAAAAATATGCCGTAGAAATTTTTTTTAGCTTCCTAGGTTGATCACGTGACCGGAAATCAGTCATCAAAATTGCTGAAAATGACCGAAAAAAAAAATTTGCAAATTACCGTTGAACTGGTAATCACCGGAAAAAAAGAAAAATTTCTTTCGATGCAACTGCTGAGTATCAAAATTATATCTCGCCAAAGTAAAATGCAGAATGAAGAAATTCAAGATATACGAATAAGGCTCAAAAGTTGAAATATGTATTCGAAAAGTTTTTATACAAGCAGGATTGACAGTGGAAAAGTTTACTCAAGACTAGAAATTGCACGCAATCTTGTCAAATGCACCGAGGCCCTTAAATTGTTATATTCACTATTTTTTCGCATAGATGATATATCATATTGTAAAATAACGAACAATTAAAAACCATTAAATAATAAAGTGCGTAGCGATTACGCAATGTTTTAATTTGATCCTTATGAAATAAGCAGGCTTAACGATTATTATGCACGTTATATTTTTTGCTCTGAAATGACAATGCGTGTTATTCAAGCATTCTTGAAAAATAAAAATTTCTTTTTAAAAATTTCTCATCCATTTCACCACCCGAAAATCGAATTTTTTTCTTTTAAGTTTAGTATTTATTATTACTGTTTGGCGATGATCTTTTCCTCTTGATGAGATCTACTTATATATTCTTTCATCTCGTTTTCCATTCGATGGCAACTAAAGAGGAGATGAGTGTCAAAATCGAGACACGCAGCAGAAGGACTCACGATGAAGGAAGGGGGGCTTTTGACTGATTGATTGGTCAGTAACCTCTGTATGTACACGTTTTGAAAACCATTCTCAAGATCCAATAGATTTTCCACGCTCAATTGTGCCTATTTTGCCACGTGCAATAACTAAAATTAGAAAATATGAAGGTGCTTTTTTGGTAGGCATAAGGGTATCTGTTGAAGAGAACAGACTAGATAGCGACAATTTTTTGCATCTGAATTTAAACCGGTTTNTTCAGCCTTTGCGGTTAATTTGATGTACAAATTGAAAATTTTCCATATATATTTAAGGAGGAGTAGGCGTTTGCGCGAGGCTCCCAAATAAGCTGTTTTGACCACTAGAGGCAAAATTTTGAAAAAAGGCTTCCATTTGGTGATGAGTACATATATCTACATTCTAAATTGCAAATATCAATAAAAAGTGATGAGAGATGAATGAGGAGTAGGCTTTTTAGTGCTTTTAGGGACGCCTACTAAAAACCATTTTCTGAGCGTAGGTTGAGGTATCAGATGCTCTGAATAGTACTGGCACCTTCCTTACGAGTTGTACTACGTATTTGGAAAAAAAATTAATTATTTCTGAAGCCAGGTTTCTCAGAAACATCACTTGAAAATGTGTAAAAAAGAGCCCAATTATCGACGCCCACATCCTTAAAAGTATAGTTATTAATTAATCGCAAACTGATCAATGTTAGAAGACCAATAAATGGTGTCGGTTCCTTCTTAGGTCGTTATTTTTTCGGTTGGCCCATTGTGATTTCGACTGGGAGAACTATACAAGATAGCGACAAATGGTTTTCTGCATGTGAAACCTTGGAAAAAAATATGCCGTAGAAATTTTTTTTTAGCTTCCTAGGTTGATCACGTGACCGGAAATCAGTCATCGAAATTGCTGGAAATGACCGAAAAAAAAATTTGCAAATTACCGTTGAACTGGTAATCACCGGAAAAAAAGAAAAATTTCTACCATTACAAACTCGGTTAAGATTCAGATGCAAAAAAAGTTTGTCGCTATCTAGTCTGGTTCTCTCAGAACAGATACCCCTTAAGTGGCCCTACCAAAAAAAGCGACCTTCATGATTTATCTAATTTTTAGTTTATTGCACGTGGCAAAATAGGCACAAATGAGCGTGAAAATCTATTGGACGTTGAGAATGTTTTCGAAAACGTGTACGATACAGAGGATACTGACCAATCAAGTCAGTCAAAACTCTTCATCGTGATTGCCCTTGCCGCTGCGTGTCTCGGAATCTTGACACTCATTCTCCTCTTAGTGTGCCATCGATGGAAAAAACGAGATGAAGGAAGTTATAATGTAGAATCTCATCAAGAGGAAAAGGAATCACTCGCCAAACATTATAATAAATACTAAACTTAAAAAGAAAAAATATTCGATTTTCGGGGGTGGTTTGAAATGATGAAAAATTTTGAAAAGGAAATTTTTATTTTTCAGAAAATGGGCTTTTTCTAATAACACGCATTTGTCATTTTCAGAGCCAAAAATTAAGGTCCATAATACTATCGGGTTAAGCCTCTTATTTCATAAGGACAAAACTTAAGAAATTTGGTAAATACATACGCACTTTTATTATTAATTGGGTTTTTTTTAATTTTTCGTTATTTTACAAATCTGATATATCATATATGCGAAAAAATATTTGAATAATAACAATTTAAGGGCCTCGGTGCATTTTGACAGATTTGCAATTTTTCTAGTCTTGATGTGAAACTTTTTGCCACTTCAACATCTTCGTATAAAAACTTTTTCGAATACAAGTTGTCACTTTTGAGCTTATTTTGTATAATCTGAATTTCTTCATTCTGCATTTTTACTTTATAAATCGTCTTTTGAAACAACACTCAAAAAACGCGCGTTTGCTACTTTAGGTGTCTAAATTAGAGTAAAATTTATTTATTTTTTTTTATTAATTAGAAACTCGAAAATACGGTCCTGTCGAAATTAATTTATTTTAAATTTTTACGATTCTTAAGTCAAAATCGAAAGTTTAAATTTCTGAAAAAAGACGAAAAATCGAAATTTTAGCACATCGAGAGAAATATTTTTTTTCATGAGTATAATTTATTAAATTTGAAATGGTCGACAGGTCGCCTTACCAAATGAGCAACTTTCGGTGGAATAAAAAATTTGTTGTCACTTACGCGAAAAGTTAAAGTAGCCATATTGAAGATTTTCTTTCGTTGATTTGAAACAAATACTGCAAAAATTATTTAAACACAAAATAAGGCATTTTTTTNTTTTTTCAAAAATTTGTCGAATTCGGAAAGTTTAATTCGAACTCAAAATTTTCTTTAAAAGAAATAATTCGAAAATTCTGTAGTTACAAAAGTTGCCTGGATTATGAAACACCATTTTGATGGTATATTGAGAAGAATATTTAAACCCAGTTAAACGTTTTTCACCAAGAGCATATCTGTCAAAATGCACCGAGGCCCTTAAGAAAGATAACCCAATTATTGAATGTTCAGCCTTGCTTTCGAGCAGGTTTTCTCCCTTTATTACATTGATTCTGTCAAGTGCGATTAAAGTCTTATATTCCCAAATTTACTAGATGTATATCTAAATGATTTTTGTTCGTTTGTAATAATTTCGAATTCTTTATTCATCATCAGAACGGTACAAATTATACGGTAAAGTAGTTAAACAATAACAGATAAAAAAAATAAGTTCGAGAAAAAATGTTTTTTTTGAACAAGACAAATCTTGGAAACATCGCCCTGGCAATCAGGCTCATTGGTCTGAAAGTTCTCACCAAATACTCTCAAAATTCAATTGTATACTTTCTGCTCATCCCGTAGGTTAGGAAAGTGCACGCAGGGCGATTTTCCCAAGACTATCATTGTATGAGAAATCTGAGCATGAGAAACCAATTAAATTGTCTCGACAAAATGTGTTCGCCTATTTAGAGTTAAAAAGGTCATTTTTTTAGAACATATTGTTCAATTGCATATTTTTTGCTTCTATTTTTTAACTATTTTGAAATATAATTTATACCGTATAAAATTATATACAAAATTAATAATAAATATTCATAGTAGTACTTCTCGTCCAAACAAAATTGTAAAAAGGAGCTCTATTCGGTCCTTATTCTTTATTTTAAAATTTACTTTATATTTTTTAAACCTGGCAGTTAAGGGGGTATGCGACTCTGATTTAATAAAGGCCTTAGAGGCATTAAAAATGCTCCAAATTGATACGGGGTGATAACTAAGTGTACTAANTTTTCGGAAATTTTTTCACGTGACCTTGACAAATTCATATTTTTTGTTTTGGGCCGAAATTTGACAAAAACCCACCTACAAAGTTTTTGTTTGTTTAGAGCTAGCTTTTGCAAAAATTTGAGTACATTTTGAAATTTAACCTAGGAGGAGATAGATTTTCCGATGAAAAAAGCCAAAAAACCGGTATTTTGGACCGGTTTTTCACGTATTCTGGAATAAATATAGCATTTATCGACAAAAGCTCACCTACAAAGTTTTCTATACTAATTATACAGGCTATGTTAAAATTTGGGTTTATTTCAAAATAAAACCTGGGAGGAGATAGATTTTCCGTTTTGGCTTAGGTGGCTCTTGTGCCGCTTATGTGTGAAGGAGTGTGGTCATACAAAAAACTTTTGGCAAATTTGTTTCGCAAGTTGAAGGCTAGTTCTACAAAGCAGCTGATCTGAATAATATCCTCAAGGCCCTGTTTGGCTAATATTTCATCGAGAATATGTTAAATTAGGAGCAGGGATACCCTTAAGGGCCTCGGTGCTTGTTGTCAGATTTGCACTTTTTCAATTTTTCTAGTCTTGATGTGAAACTTTTTGCCACTTCAACATTTTTGTATAAAAACTTTTTCAAATACAAGTTGTCACTTTTGGGCTTATTTTGAATAATCTGAATTTCTTAATCTAAAAAACGCGCGTTTGCTACTTTAGGTGTCTAAATTACAGTAAAATAGACTATGTTACTGTAACATTACTGTAACGTTACTGTCACATTTTTACATAACATCAGTCAGTATCAATTTGTTCAAATAAGTGGTTCACCCATCTTGTAAACCATTTCTTTCCAATTGTTTTTTTTAATACTTTCTTGTTAAAATGATTTTATTGACAAATTCGAAATAAAGGTGAAATATACTAAAAATAACCAGATAAAAACTTTTTATAAGATTGGTCATTAAAATCAATACCACTTTTATATTTTTAAAATTTCTTTTTACAAATAGTCACAAAATATATTTCACGTTAAAAAAAGAACACGATTTCGGCAAGACAAAAAAATTTACAATAAATTGACAAAATTAACCCTTCGGGCTTTACGATCGTTTTATACCCGTTTCAGTTTCGTACAAGATATTGTACGAGGAATACCATTTTCATCGATAATTTTTCTGTTACTTTTTCTTTCCTATATGATATGGGCTATACGATATATGGATCAACGGACCTCAGAGTACGAATCCTAACTATTTGAATGATACAAACAACGCAAGATATTAGCACCCAATCAAAACCGTTGATTGCGGAATAGGCCGATTTCATTGGTCAGATTAGAAAAGGATCAACCAATCAAATGCTCAGATTTCGCATTNAACTGTGCGAGATATGCCTTCGATTTTTTCACCAAACGTCTTGAAATTTTCTGAAGAACATCGTGAAGGGTCATATTTTGTAATATGACACCAATGGGGTCAAATTTCAAAATGACTCATGTGGGGTCGTTTTGCACATCACTAGAAAGCTAATTTCATTCAGATTCCAAAAATATAAGTGAAAAAAATATTTGATGTAATATGACCCTATTAGAGACAAAACAAGAGTTTTTGCTTTTGTAACAGTTTTCGCCAATTTCTCGAGAACTGGCCGTCATTTGCTGTTGATTTCTTCACCAAATGTCTTGAAATTTGTCGGTGAATATCATGCCGGTTCGAATTTTGTAATATGACACCAAAGGAGTCAAATTCCAAAATAGGTCTTATGGGGCCATATTGCACATCAGCTAAAAGAGAATTTTCGTGCGATTCCGTAAATGTTAAAAAAAATTTGTATTATGACCTTTTTTGTATAAGATGACCTCATGAGGGCCAAAACTAGAATTTTAGCTTTAAGAAAAGAACACTTCTATTTATAACGAAAGGAAAAAACTTTTTGACAAGTATCAACTCTTTGGCTGTTGGATACAATTAAAATTTTTAAAATCGGATGAACCGTTTTGAGAACATTCGATGCAACTGCTGACTTATCAAAACTTATATCTCGCCTTTATAAATCGTCTTTTGAAACAACACTCAAAAAACGCGCGTTTGCTACTTTAGGTGTCTAAATTAGAGTAAATTTTTTTTTTTTTTATTAATTAGAAACTCGAAAATACGGTCCTGTCGAAATTAATTTATTTTAAATTTTTACGATTTTTAAGTCAAAATCGAAAGTTTAAATTTCTGAAAAAAGACGAAAAAATCAAAATTTTAGCACATCGAGAGAAATATATTTTTTCATGAGTATAATTTATTAAATTTGAAATGGTCGACAGGTCGCCTTACCAAATGAGCAAGTTTCGGTGAAATAAAAAATTTGTTGTCACTTACGCGAAAAGTTAAAGTAGCCATATTGAAGAGTTTCTTTCGTTGATTTGAAACAAATACTGCAAAAATTATTTAAACACAAAATAAGGCATTTTTTTCAAAAATTTGTCGAATTCGGAAAGTTTAATTCGAACTCAAAATTTTCTTTAAAAGAAATAATTCGAAAATTCTGTAGTTACAAAAGTTGCCTGGATTATGAAACACATTGATGGTATATGAGAAGATTTTAACCGTTAACGTTTTTCACCAGAGCCATATCTGCGATATCGTATCTGTCAAGCACCGAGGCCCTTAAGAAGATACCCAATTATTGAATGTTCAGCCTTGCTTTCGAGCAGGTTTTCTTCCCTTTATTACATTGATTCTGTCAAGTGCGATTAAAGTCTTATATTCCAATTTACTAGATGTATATCTAAATGATTTTTTTTCTGTTGTAATAATTTCGAATTCTTATTCATCATCAGAACGGTACAAAATTATACGGTGAGTAGTTAAACAATAACAGATAAAAAAATAATGTCGAGAAAAAATGTTTTTTTGAACAAGACAAATCTTGAACATCGCCCTGGCAATCAGCTCATTGGTTGAAGTCTCACCACAATACTCTCAAAATTCAATTGTATACTTTCTGCTCATCCCCGAGTTAGAAAGTGCACGCAGGGCGTTTTCCCAAGACTATCATTGTATGGAAATTCTGAGCATGAGAAACCAATTAAATTTGCTCGACAAAAGTGTTTCGCCTATTTAGAGTTAAAGGTCATTTTTTAGAACAATTGTTCATTGCATATTTTTTGTTCTATTTTTTAACTATTTTGAATATAATTTTATTACCGTATAAAATTATATACAAAATTATAATAAATTTCATAGTGTACTTCTCGTCCAACAAAATTGTAAAAAGGAGCTCTATCGGTCCTTATTCTTTATTTTAAAATTTACTTTATATTTTTTAAACCTGGCAGTTAAGGGTATGCGACTCTGATTTAATAAGAGCCTTAGAGGCATAATAAATCCAAATGATACGGTGGTGATAACTAAGTGTACTAAGAACCAATCATCAAATTTTTTTTCTTAAATTTTCGTTTTTTTTCTAAGTATTTTTCGAAAGATGAGTTAAAAAATAACGTATGCTCAAATTTGACCACTAAAACTTCAAAAATCGACTTGACGTAGCCAACTTTCTCATCATGTTTCACTGGCTTTCTATTGAGCCTACTTTCGAAAAAAGATCGAAGCACTTTTTTTTCGAATTTTTTGGAAATGACAAAAAAAAAAACATATTTTGAGTTTTAGCTGGAAATTGCAAAAACCGCGAGAGTCTCTTACAATTTTCTTAGGAATACTTGATAAAATTTGAGCCATTTTGCAAATATATCCTAGGACGAGATAGATTTTGAAGTCTGATTGTGAAAATCGACGGTTATTTGCGGTTTAGAATTTTTTCGTCGCCGGATCAAAAAAAAGCCGACGAGGCAAAGATTGACACTACTACGTTACGTGATCTGTGAAAATTGGTCATGTTATACCGTCTGGGGAGAGTTTTTCGTTTGGAAAATGTCACCTTTTTACGAACTTACCGATTGGTGTAATGGTCAAAATAATTTTGATTTACTTTTTTTCGCAAGATTAAGGATAGATCTACAATCAGCATTTTCGGTTTTTTTCATGAACTGTTAGTTTCAGTATACTTTCACCGAGAAAATGTCACGAGCGTCATAGGTCGGATACCCCCTTCAATCTGAAAATTATTGTATATTTATTCGTCATGATTTTCGAATACTTTTCTCGGTTTATTGTTGTACAATTTCTCATTTTATGCTGTTTAACTCTTGTCCAGTGTCTTAATGTTTGCCCAGAAGTAGTTTTCAAAACGATATCTTTAGGCCTTTGGACCTCATAACTGGTCTTTTATTCAAATATATTTGGACATTAATTGTTATCAGTTTAAAAGGGAAAATACTTCTTTTTGGTTTTATAATTGTATTATATCCAGACGTACTTTTGCGCTCATTTTACTAATATTTGTAATAACATGTATTTTCAATACTAACCTTCAGGGCCTGAAGATTTTTTCTTTTAAATAAGGGAGTAGACGGGGCCACTTTTAACGGCTTTATAGAAATTTTCTGGATAGGCCCAAATCTTCCGATTCATTTATTACCAGACCGTCTCAGTCCCGTGACATTAAGTCAAAAACCCTTTATGCTGTGAAGTCATATAATTTTTATCTCAAAATAAAAATGCCATTAATCCTTCTGAATTTCCTCTTGATCAACAACACTGATTTATAGCCATAGCTTACAAGCAAAATGTAAGATTTAATTTGAAAATGAGCATTCTTATTTTCAGCTATCATCGCTTTAGTTAACAAGTTCAAACTTCATTATTTCATGGCCCAAGTTAGGGCTTAAACTGAATATACGTCATTCTTAAAATTTAAACTCAAGGTTTTTTTGATAACCCTGCGTAATTTGTATAAGCAATTTTAGCTCTCTGGCGCCAATTTTTAAGTACAGTTTTGTGAATTATTGATCATTAACTTTAATTCATAAAACAAAGCTATAGTCAACGCTTTTAAAAAATCGTACTCCTAACCTAGTGCGAATCTTACCTTAAGGCATTTCTATTAACAGATTATCTTAGATCATATCCCAGTTATTCAATATTTTCACTATCAATTGAGGTGATGTTTGATTTATTTTGAGAACCTATTTACCTTCCTTCATGCTTTATCATTACTTCTAGATTTTCAATACTTTGAATGTTATTTAAGATTTCCCTCAAGATCCTGAACCCAGAATCAACCTTAAACTCACGTCCACACACCTACGAATAATATCACTATATCAAACTTATAATGATATTGTGCGTTGGTTTACGACTAAGATTTATTCTGGACAACATAAGGATAAATGAGTAGTCACACTTGATCTTAAAATTAGTTATTTTTTACGTTATAGTTGGTAGACTTTTTTGCACTCCTTACATAGATATTTTGTCGAGTGCACCAACTTTTTTCTGGGGCAGTATGTTTAGCATCGAAAAAATTTAAAATTACATACCAAACGTAGATAAAAAAAATAGAATTTTTTTTCTACCAATTTCGGACAGTCAAATTTTAACTTGTAAAAATTTCAAAAAAATCTTCGCATGTTATGAAAATTGAAATTACAAAACTAATGTTTGATGCTAATTATACCGCCGCCCGATTTATTCGCCAAATTTCTTCCTCGCTTAATTATTTACAGTGTGAAATTCTTCTCGGACTTTCGGTATTTTGGCACTCATCATCAGACTCAAAAAACCATTGTTTGAAGGACAACACTTTTTGAGCATAATAATTATCCACTTTGAAATTTTTATCGGAAAAATCGTAGCGTTAATTTAATTATATTATTATATTGAAAAACAAAATAAGCCTGTGATTTTTCCGATTAATGTTTTTTGTATATTATGTGCATAGTGGAAAAGTATGGTCCTTCTAATAATCGTTTTGAAGGAATTATTAATGCAGTGCCTCAATTGAGTTTTGAATACGCTATTTTATTAGCTGAGTTTTCCATACGAATTTATACCGTGAGTTTCGAGGGAGAAATATATTGTAAATATTTCCTGTAAAATACAATTCCCACAAAACGTCAAAATTTTGTAAATTTACTAGAAACTGTCTATCTGTTTCTACGTATGGATTTTGATCATAATATCTTCTACTGTTTTCGTTCCCACACTTTGCCCGCTTTATATCAAACTGAACATCTTTACTTCATATTGTAATAAACAGAATAAATCCAAATGATCTAGGTTACACTTACTACTATCAAAGAAATGCTTTTTTGATCGTCGGTTTCAAAAAATATCGAATTCATAAAATTTTTGACTAGTTTTAGTATCATAAATTATGATTCATAATGCACATAAGATTCTAATTTTATTTTAAATTGATGCTCAAAGTCTATAACTCATTTTTGTGATATTTTACGTAAATATAAGGTACTGGTCTCACTCTATTGAAACTTCGGGCTATTTTTCTTAAAAATTTTGAAAACCTCCCAAAAGTTGAGTTTGTTCTAGTTAAAGATACCGCACTGTTAACTATTAGATTTGTTTAATTTTTTGTAGTAAATTATTTATTCAAAGACGTGCGTTTCCATAAGAGATAAGGAGGTAGTGTTGTGTACACTGATACATCCTTTGTCTTGCTTCGAACGCGTTATTCTTTCGCAGATCGCGAGAAAGGCCTAAGGTAGCTTATTTTTTTTCTGCCCACGCCTAGTCAGTATTTTGCTCGAAGACCCAACCAGATATCGCGAAACGGTCTTGTATGTGTAGTCAAAGTAATTGTGCGACCGAGAAACTTTTGTGTTTTTATCTACTTCAACGGTTGACACGGTAAATCACGCCTTATGTATCACGCGGGTTTTTCTAATATAAATAAGGTGAGATATTCGAAAAAAAATTATTCATAAATAAATTAATTTAAAATGTCTGTTCTTTGGCCGTTTAAGTTAATCAATACCACTCTATCAACTCGGATTCATTATCTAAGAAATACATGACATTCATTGAATATTAAACCAAAAAAAAAATGGAGCTGACTGAGGATTCGATCACCTATGAATTTCTGGTTAGAAACTTATCTTACGGTCAACAAGTTGACCTAAGAATAAAAACTAAAAGTTTTTGGTCGCCACAATTTACTTGGCTACAGCATAAGCAGAAAACCGTTTGCTGATATCTGGTTGGTCTTCGAGAAAATGACTGGTGGTGGGCGGATTAAACATAAAAGCTTACCTAACATGGACTTTTAATTTGATTACTGTAGAGGTCTATTCGGAAAGGCTTGGTACACGCAATAACTTCATTATTTTTTTCAATAGTGCAAGGACATTTTTGAATTCGCGTTAACGATACGCACTCAAATAATGGAATTTGTCTTTCTTCGGCCAAAATTTTTAAAATCTCTTATTTCAAAACAAATTTTAATATTTTAAAAAATGAATAAAAGTGGCGCTCTAGAGCAAAAATTACAAATAGCAGTATTTCAGGAATAATTAATGTCAACCCTAGATAACTTTTCCTCATGATAAATTGAGCCAAGCATTTTCAGCTTAGAGAATCATCTGTTCAATTTTACCAAAATCATAAAGATATTCGAAAAACAATTTATGAAAAAATTATTTTAACTTACAACTGTAAGCCACTTGGGCTTTGAATTAACTGATAAGCCCATTTTTCTTGTTCATCGTTAGCACTTAGCTCCAAAGATATACTGTATATCATATAATCAATCCGGCGTGACTCTTGACTTTGAAATTGCCAAAAATTTTTATAATAATCTATTTTCAAATATATCAATAACGGGTGCTCCTGGCACATATAAGCTTTAGAAAACGACTCATCCGGATTAGTTTTTAGAGAACTGAAATTGAGTAGAAATATGTAGTGAGTTATAAAAAAGCAAAAAAAGGTTCGGATCGGACTATTTTTTTATTTTTTCTAAGATAACTTAATTTTTTTAATTATCAGTTCTTGTTAAAAATTAAAAACGATAGTCTGATTCGGACTATTTTCTTATTTATTTTTCTCTGAATAGGTGTGCTCAGTTTGAGCTAGCTAAGGACTTGGCTAAAAAGAAACTAATATGCATCCGTTATCAATATCCCTTTAGGAGGGAGTTTGTTATTTTCTTGTTTGGTCTAGTACATTCGTACTACTAAACGTACATAATGGATACTTATGTAATTAATACCTCTGGGG